>CAJNOQ010007816.1:0-11862 GCA_905250885.1 Didymodactylos carnosus
TAAAGATTGATTACCTCAGATTGATTACCTCGGGTTATATTACAAATTATTATAAAGAGATACCCTGAAGAGCTTTTGTTTTAATAAAAGCGAAACCGGTTGGTAATCAATCTTTAGAATCAAACAAACACTCAATTCTCCATTGCGTGTCATTAGTGCTTTTATAGCCAGTCTCTTTCTAGAAGATTAGGTGTGTTGTAGATACGACCTCCTCCTCTTTTACTTTTCCAGGATCAAACTTGATATAAATAAACTGGTAATCATCCTCAACATTTCATCAAATAAAATTTAAAATATCTACAAATCTTTAGATTTTTATTTGATGTGCTTAGAACTTTTGGTCAGACCAAAGTAGATCGAATATCACAAGAAATCCCAGATCAACCCTGATTATATCGACAAAAGAACTTTTCTGCATTAATATATTTCATACATTAACCATTTTGACATGGATATAAACATTTATTTGAATTTATCATTGGATCACTAGGCACAATTAATTGGACACTTAATCGATTAAGGGGTAGGGAAAGAAATGGTATTGTCAAATATCAAGTTGCAAGATAAGTTAATGAAATTTTCTCATATGAATCAATATGTATAATATATTTTTTCGTTTGATTTTTTAATCGATTTAAATATAATAATTACATATTATAATTATATGGACATTGTTCTTGACGAGGTAAATAATAAATTTGTGAATATGAATTTATTTCTCTTCTATTATCATCATCGATCAAAGTAACAACAATTATATAAATCCCATAATAATTATTTGTCATTAATTTTAATGAAAGACTAACTCTTTCGTTTTGATATTCACATAAATCCTCATAATAACTTGGAGGCCAAAAGCATTTAAAACTGTAATTATTTCCTCCAAGCCGAACACGAGCATAAAGACCGCAATTACACCGCCAGAACCATCCATCATCATTACCATTAACTGCATTAATTTTGTTGTCTGTCATAATTGAACGTTTTAATGGTCGATTATCGATATGATTGATCATTTTAGGTTTATGTAAAGGATAGATCGGAGAAGTTTCTAATGAGAAAGGAATATTTTTTAAACTTCGAAGTTGACAAAGAGCAATTTCTACATTGCTTCGATTAACACGTATAAAACTATTGCATTGTTGTTGATAAATATTTCCACAAAATGCTTCGTCATCACCGAACGAACAGTCTTTACGATTGTCACATATTCGATTAGATTTTAAATATCAATCTTTCTTGAAACAATGATAATGACTGACATCTTTAAATATTGATTTCGTTTCTAGACATTGACGACGTTCATCTGATCATCCAAGACAATCGATTATTCCATTATCAATTCTACTCACTGATAAACATAAAAATGTTCCAGGATGTGGAGATATATATGGATGTGATGGAAAATAGCAAAGAGATTTTGAACAATTTTCTTCATCTTTACCATTTTTATAATTTCAAAATAGATTACAACGCGTATAAATAATACTACAGGGCCAATATTGACATTCTGTTTCATCTGTATGATTTTCTCCATTGATTGTTTCAGGTAATAAATGAATAATTCGATGACATATTTCATGAAATGATATATCTGATAATTTTAATGACGAAGTAATAGAAGGACAAGTTTTCGGAAATAATAGAGAATAACATATATTCTCATTTGGACACTTAAATCTTCGAGTATTATTCATTGTACAACTTAATTCAAATTGTTTTTCATCATCATTTAAATAACAATTGAAAATTCCATCAACAATTTGATGTTTTGAAATACATTTTAAAGAATTTTTACAACAATATAATGAATTATTTTCAATAGAACTTTCTTTTTCATATCTAGTTAAACACCTATGAAAATATGATTTTATTATATCATTAAGAGATTTCCATATATAATATTTAATATTTGATTTAAATCCAATTTGATAATCCATTCGACAAGTTTTATTTTTATACCGAAATGTTGTTTGGAGAAAATCACATAGTTCTTCATCATAACAGACATAAGTCGGTGGGAAAGCTAACTTCATATTAATCATTTTTCTATCTATTTGACCATATAAAAAACTTACATGACCAAAAAGAACACGAATTGTTGGAAATTAAATAAGAGAATCATAACCCAGGCGAGCAAAGGACCGGTATAAAGACTAGTCGCCTTTATGACTATATGTCATGTCTAGTCTTTTTCTCAAAAAATACTCTACCATGACTAGTCCGACATTGTTTAGAAGTCCTCACTTCACGTCCTGACTACATAACTGATTGACGTCAGTCTATTGATGCGTGTAGTCTTTTTGCTAAACAGGCTAGACTTGTTGCGCTGCCGAGACGCCCGTCCGAGATACAGTTTGGACCAAAAAAGGACGAGCGTCCACGACGCTGCTTCTGACGGGTTGTAGTCTTCTGTAGTGGTCTGGTTGAGACTAGTCTAATGATAGAAATATAAAGCAGAAGGTTAGATTCTCCAATGCATACAATATATGTCCATGGACGATTCAATGAACTAAATGTTCGGAAGATTAACTTCTATATGTCAATAGACATTCTAAGATCCTATTTAATACAATTTTAGCTCGAGTTTTTACATACATAAAAAATTAAAATTAGATAATGCAAAATTAGTTGAACAAGGTTAAATAAAATAAATTCAGAAATTTTTTATTTTATTCGAAAAATTTTTTTGTTCATTGACATTTAGGAAAAATTCTTTGGTAATATAATTTAGATTTGTTTTACTTTAAAATGGAAGTTAAACTAAAACTTAAATTTGAATCAACAAAAGTCATATAGTTAAAATAAAAATTCTCATAGAAATATATTAGACATGTTCTAACCAACGATACCCTCAAATACATAGCCTAATTACCAGCTGCTCCTGGTGTTATGGTACCGATTTCGTTGGCGTTTAGCGTGTAAAAATGTGCATCGTTACTGCGCTCATGGTAGCGATAGAGTGATCGTGTGTTCGTCTGACTCGTCAAATAGATGTATCTTGCAATTCTCTCATATTTCCAATTTCCAATAGCAGCACCAACTACTTTTGTTCCAATTTCTTATCAGTTAATCGTGTCAAAATGTTGATTACTGCGAGTATTAACATAACGATATAAAGGAACTGTAAGCGATGGTTGAGGACCTGTCGAATCATAAATTCGACCTATATCACCCTCGGAAACTTAACTGAAACGACCGGTGCTGCCAGGAGTAATAGTACCAATTTCGTTTGAATTTGTGGTATAGAAATGATCATAAGCACTCCGACTATAACGATATAGCGGAACCAGTCCACCTAAACGAAGCGTAAACGTTTGAAAAAAGAACAAGTAGAGTATCTAATTTATTCATAGTCTAATTTATTCATTCGATACTGAGTGCATCTTTTTATGCGATGCGATGGATTTAAACTCAGAACAAAAACTCTCAATTATATAGTGTCTGTTGCTTATATGCGTTGAGGGTTCGCTCAATATGGACACGACAGCCGCTCGAGTGAAATAGTATAGAAGGAAAAAAATAGACTTCTATTTGTTTTCTTCAACATATCCCACGCTATTACCTTTTATCAAGGACAAATACGAGATACTGTTTGTCGATGGGGCGACACCTCCTATTATTCCCTTTTTGGACAAGAATTAACGTCGGAAATAGATCATTTACCAGTCAGCTTATCTCCGTTGATCTCGGCCATTATTCTTCTTTCATGCGTCGAAGACAGAAAGCAGTTTCATCCATCTCTATGGCGATTGTTTCACTCAATTTCGTCGCGATTAAATTGTCCAGCAACTAGTGAAGAAGCACAAGATCAGATGGTGATTTCTGAGGCCAGGCAACATCTTTTTGCTCAACAGAGATATGTACCCGATTCGCTCGTCATCTCTCCAGTTCACTTATCTCACGTTTCTCAATCCAATTCTTCGGTATTTCGTACACTTTTAGAACCAACAGTCACGTTCTCTTCAGGTGAAACCGTTCTCCTCTCGCAACTGTACATCATGGAATTAACCGCAGAGGCTCACACACTGGAAAATCTCGCTCAAAATGTCAATCATAGGACGAACATGTCGCTGTCTGTGTTCAAGAGTCAGTTAAGACGATTATGTGCGTCTTCTCTCGTTTTCTCACACCATGCTGTCGTCCTTATCAATACTTTTTTAGAATCATCTGATTCTCTGCGTATTCTCATCGATGATATTTGCTTCGAAGGTTTTCGTCCGTTTTACGGATTTGAAAGTCGAGATCATCCGTTGATTGAGAGTTGGCTGCGCTATGACGATGATGAATTTCGATGTTTGTTTGCCGGGTTAACCGTGCTTCTTCTACTCTCAAGTGAGAAAGAAATGAATTCGGGAATTCAGATGCAAATCGAACACATTCTTGAGAAATCACTCTTCAGCGAAACTGATTTTCTTCGTTGTGCGGCAAGAGCTTGTTTCATACGAGACATTAGTGAACGAACCATGAGTGTTGCGTGGAGCGCGGATATGTGGCAGAGACTTGGACAACTGCAACGCACCTGTATCGGAGAAGATTTTGTTCGATTTCGAATCAATTCGATTGGACAGATGGACATCTTGTTGAATATCGAACGACAACTGTTGAACTCGGATGAATTTTCGAGTCCATCGATCCTGATGCTAGTGGCGAATTATTTCAACGAAGTGAGTGTTTATCTGGAAAGACATTTACGAGCTCTCTTCCACGAGAAGAAGGTTGCAAGTAGTTATATCGAGACGATTCTGTTCAATTTACCGAGTAAAGTGGAAGAGAAACAATGGACGAAGCGATGGTATAATCTGTTGAAAATGATTCTCAATCACTTTCAATATGATCGTGTTCAGCAAGCTGCTCTGTTCGCGTTAGCGTCCACCAAGCGAGGCACAGAGATTTTGCTTCACTCTACCAAGTCTATCTGAACGGTAGATGTTACTTTATTTCTCCGCGAAGCCGATTTCGAATGAATTCCGATCTGATGTTTCTCGATTTCATAGAATGTTTCATCGTCAAATCGAACGAAGATTTCGATATCGATCCGATCAAAATGCAACTTCAGAAATGATGGCATACTTCGACAAGTCAGGACATATCTCAACAAGCTGCTGCGTACTATCTTTTGCTAACCCGAGAGAAGCATGAGAGTTTGGACGACATTCTCGTTCGTTCGAAGATAGATCTATTAGATCTGTACAATATACTTATGCGAAACTTGCAGTATCTCGCTCCAGATAATGAACATGACTGGATAACATTGACGGAGGATTTGATCATCGAATATTCTTCAACACTCCTTCAGCAATTTGTCCTGGACTTTTACTCTGTCTTGCGCGCTAAGGAAGGGATCGTCAGCTCGGAAAAGGTCCACTCACATTTCTTTGGGATTATTCGTCATTTACGAACCCATCATGTTCAAATTTGTCCGACAATACGATCGAGTCCATTCGAAGAAGAAGAATTCCAAAGGGCCCTCTTTCACGTCAGGAAAAAAAGCACTGCTAAACGAAGAAAAGATTGTATTGACGTGTATTCGGACTTTGACGAAACGACCAGTGATTATATCAAAATGCTCTTCACAAGTTGTCTCGACGTGACTGTCAGAGATGAAAGTTCTTTTTACCGAATCGACAACGTTTCCGAGCGCCAGGTTGTCGAAGACATATTTCCTTATTTGAAATCGAAATCGGTCGTACAGAGCCATACGGCTGCTGTTTATTTGGTTAAGCTATGTCTCTCTGATCATGCCTCATTTACGGAAGTTCATCAGTTGTTTACAGAGATGATAAATGATTCAATTTCGCAGCAAGTTGTCTTGTCCATGGGAAGATCCGATGAAAGAAAACCATTGACAACACATATTCATTCTCTGTTACTTCGTATGACATGTCTTGAAAGTGCACTACACCGAGGCAGATCGTCTACTCTCACTTCTACCGATATCGAGATGGATTTTTTGAACTGCACCTCTTTATGCATCATGCAGTTTTTCACCTGATTGGTTTTTCACCAAGTTTTTTCACCAACTTCCTTTTTCACCAGTTTTTCACCAACTTCCTACTGTAGTGCAACAGTGATTGAAGGTGTTTAGCATTGGCGTTGCCTTCTCACCCTTTTTCAACACTGTTATCTTGTAACTTATTTTTTCTTGATTATTCAATAAAATAGCCCAGATCAGTAGTGTCAAACATGAAACTTGAATTCAATTGAAATATATCGTTTCAACTGAAAACGTTTCAATCGATGTTTCAACTTTCAAGTTTCAATTCAAGTTTCAACTTTCAGACTCATCTTTTCTTTTGATGTCATCTTGTGTTCTCTCTTTTTCGCTAGTCTACTATTGTCTTCCTTCTGTGGGGTGATGTGTTCTCTTCTCGTCGTTTTTTTTATAACTGATCATCATTCTCTTCATGGCTCCATTCGCTTTTTCGTTGAATATATTTTGCCGAGTTGCGGCCGGGGGGGGGGGGGGGGGGGGGGGGGGGGGGGGGGCGGGGGGGGGGGGGGGGGGGGGGGGGGGGGGGGGGGGGGGCGGGGGGGGGGGGGGGGGGGGGGGGGGGGNCTGATTATCTTTAGCATATCAAAATAATATTTCAATCCACTGATGATAAAATAAAGAAACTAGTGTCTTAACAATAGCGTGCATGAAAAATCAATTCATTCAAATACTGAGCACTCAAAAAAAGTCAGTTTTCGTCAAATGAGGCCGCTCCCCTCTCAAAAATCGATCTTGGGCCAGGTACATTTAAATCGCCTGATATTTGGAGAATATGTTGACGCAGTAGCGGAGAGGCTATGGTAAGATTTTCAGCCATGCAACATGACATTTGAGCGAGATATTCACCAAACAAGGATCACAAAATAGCTCATTTTGCTACCAAGATTTCTCGATCCAGGCTCGTGTTATATGTTTAATTTTTTTTGTTCGAAAGAGCATGTCAAGATGCAGGGCACCCAGAGTCCCTTTTTTAAATTAAGCTATATTTTTATTATATACACAGACACGTATGCAACTAGATCCCCATTTTTGGCGCGTTTTTTGAGTCATTGAACTTGTCATCCCCTTTCTTCGCTTAAAAAGTAAGAATTTAAAAAAAAGGACTCTGTGGTGCCCTGCGTCCTGACATGCTCTTTCTAACAAAAAAAATTAAACATATAGCACGAGCCTAGACCGAGAACTTTTCGTCACAAAATGACCTATTTTTGGTCTTTGTTTGGGCAGTATCTCGCTTATACGTCGTAGGATAGGGCTAAAAATTTTATCATAGCTTGTCCATCATAGCCCCAACATATCCTGAGAATTTCATGCGATTCGTACGAGCCGGGACTGAGATCGGTTTTTGAGTGGGGTGGCCTTAATCTTTTCTTCGAAAGAAGATATAGTTGCATCGTTTGTTCGAACTGTCCTAAACGATAGAACAATGTCGATCCTTTCAAGTTTCAGGTGCTCAGTTTTGACTTTTTAACTAATTTTAGACGTTCCGGTGTCACTTTTGGAGGTGCTCAGTATTTGAATCAATTGATTTTTCATGCACGCTATTGTTAAGACACTAGTTTCTTTATTTTATCATCAGTGGATTGAAATATTATTTTGATATGCTAAAGATAATCAACTGTCGAGATATGGATGTTGTTGCGATGTTGGAATCTCTCTTCTAGGTGAAGTGAAAGGTAATATTGTTTTGTCAATGAGGTCGATACGATTTTTGTTCTGTTTTTGTAAAGTTGTTTGAGTTACTGCCTTTTGCATTGTCGTTATGCGCTCTATCACATTTGAATATTTTCTTTGCGATTGTTTGCGTTGCTGTGATGATAAAACTATTGGTAGTTGTGGTCGAAACCCAATGATTGCATTGGATACAAGAGCAGTTATTGAAGAACTGCTCGGTGGAGTAGGCACACGTGATGGAACAACGGGTGGAAGTGATGGAATGCAATTGTCTTCACGCTTAGGAGATGCGTCCATGCTTGCGTCAGTTTAAGGAGTCATCAAAAATATTGTTGAAATAGACAGTTTCAATCAACCTAAAACTTCCACAGGCAATTAGAATTGCTCGCGGGTAGTAATGATGAATATCTAATGTTGTGGAGGCAAGATATCGATAACTCTCGTTGAATGATAGAAGTGATGGGTATGTGAACTCATTTTTTTTCTCGTGGTGGTCTTCTTTTCTTTTGATGTCGTTTTGTGTTTTTTTTTTGTCCACTGTTTTCTTCCTTCTTTACCGTCATCTGCTCTCTTCTTATCCCTTCTTTTCATAATCGACTATCAATTTCTTCATTGCTCTATTTTCCTTTTCGTTCGATATATTTTACAGTGTTAATCTTTTCTTCAAAAGAAGGTATAGTTTTGCATCGTTTGTTCGAATTGTTCTCAAGGATAGAACAACGTCGTCACTTTCAAGTTTCATAGCCAAGTATTAGAATAAAAGAATTAAACGCACCAAGATTTTCTTTGTGTAAATTTGTTGCAGCTTGATGAAGTGTAGCTGCGTTGAATCCTCCATGCTTAAGGCTTATATTGATACATGGTATTTTTATACCTTTTGCAAGTAGAATAACCTTTTCCGGATAGCGTTGACCACCACCATCTTCTGAACGCATTACAACTTTCGATCGTCGAGCCTCTGCCATACTTTCTTGACTTTGTTCAATGAGTTCTTGATCATTCCTCTTTTGTAGAAGTCGCTGTCGCATTTTATCCAAAGTTTCGCCTACAGGAGTCCTGTAGGCGAAACTTTGGACCCCCTCACCCTGACGAAACCCTCACCCTCACCCTGACGTTTCTTTTGTTTTCATTTTTCGAGTCCTGTAACAGGACTCGAAAAATGAAAACAAAAGAAACGTCAGCAAGTATAGTGTAGCATGTGTACAAATGAAGGCAAAAAAGAGTAAAGATGATTATTTTTATGGACAAATTGTGGATCCATTTTTCCAGTATGGAGCATTTTTCAGTTGTTGAGAAGAACTACACCTTCGATTCATATTTTAGAAAGTTCAAGTAAATAATTTTTTTTAAATTCTACTTCATTTCTGAATAAGAGAGGAAGAACACTTATATACATTTATCTGCAATGTCGACGTCAGACGTGAATCATTACCTTATCTCGGTAAACAAGCTGACGAGAGACTGGCAGTGGACTGTAAATGAAATAGAGGACAATAAGAGAAGAAAAGTTAAGAAAAGAGTAGGTGAAGAAGAGAGAAAAAAAACAATCAACACCTAAATACATATATATTCTGTGATCTGATCATAAGTGTTTATCATAGCTACAAGAGGAATAAGATGATAGAGTTCGTACATTTCTCTAGATTATTTGTAAAAATCAGAAACTATGCATCATCTATGGAAGAACTTCAGATTCAAGGTAACTTACGATTAGTATATATATTCTTTTGAGTTACGATATAGTTTATTAACGATGCAGCAGCCTTTGCCGTACCTTCGCAAGCCACCGTCCATTTAAGTGTTTCTTTGAAGTCTCTCACTACTCTTTTGAGTAGATCAAAGACTGGCTTGCTCTTATCATAATATCCAGGTAATGAATCATTATTGATAAGTTGATCAAAAACAGCAGCAGCAAGGGAGATGGCATGGAATGCATCTGCCAATCTACTTACCTGTATCTTTGTTCTGCCTAGGATGGATCATAAGCCTTGATCAATTCCATACACTTCAGGGATTTGAAGAGTATATTCATCAAAAGTATCATTGATGACCTATAAAAATAGAGTTGAAGAGTATAGCTGAGGGAGGAAAACAATCATCTGTTCCCAAACAATGTTATGTATAGACGTATTGTTCATTTTCTGCTGTAATTCAAAATGTAAACAGCCGCATTTAATAATTGAAGTTCTTCATTTTTATCTAAGAATGCGAGAGTATGTTCTCATGAGATATTAAAACAATTATTATGAGAGAAAAATTAGCGCACCTTTTGAGCATCTTCTGAATACGAGTATATTATTCGTTGATCGTCCTCATCAGTGCGTCGTAAATCATTCTGTTCTGTGGTGTTGAAACAGTATATAATGTACAGTATGTGGATGAGACTTAGTTCGTCGATGTTAAGGGGCCTGATCACATTCGGTGAGGGAATAGATGGTTGGGCAGCAGAGGCAAGAAGACGAGCCATGAGACTATCATCGTTGGACTCGTTCGATGCAGAGGAGAAGATGTCAATAGGATGAGCTGCTGCACCAATATTCAATACAGGATTTTCTATCGTAATGTTTCCCGATTTTGTTTGTCGCTTGACGAAACTGAACTGTATAACTGAACTGTATAACGTACACATAATCGAACGATCGTACGTCGCACCATTGTTTGTAGAGACCGAACTATTGTAAACGAGCAACAGCTTCATCCCAAATCTGGATGAGTCTAGGACATCTACTTTCAAGTTCGATCAAAAGAAAGTCGATGGTTGCACCGCAGTTAATTCGGCTCTCTTCTGGTTTGATACTTGGATATCCAATGATAGTTGTAAAAAAAGAGATATTCGTTAATGTACCTGTATGAGTTTGAATTTGACTGCCATTGACAAAGTGACCAATGGCAGGGAGCATCGTAGTAATAAGGTACTCATACGGCACTAGAACAAATTGACTACTAGAACAAATATTGTCAATTAACGTGCAAATATTCTCATCAAATATTTCGGTCAAGTTCATCGGATACATAGCAGCCTTTTGCATGATGTTGCGTATCTTGTAAACAGATATTCCTTTCGACGACAATACGAATAAAAATAAGGATAACGAAAATGTGAAGAAAAGGACAATTCGTGTATTGATGATAGAGGCAAATAATAGAAGTTGTTACAAAAAGCGATTGTGTTCTTTATGACATACAAACCTTCTCTATACCTTGTTTCACATTCATTCGTGAATAGGACAACTACTTAATCCACTAAAAACAAGACCAATTAGTACTGTGATTGTTGTAAAGGATGTCTGTTTTGTTTCGGTATTTGTTCATCGTTGTCCGGCAGCTTTTATCCAAAGATCGGTATAAAAAAACACTGGCTTATCAACAATCATTATTTTTGTCCTATTGACTCTTTAATTGCTAAAGAGACAAGAATAAATAGAGATACAGGTCCTTCGTTTTCTTTTGTAACATCTCATTCAGTCAGCATACTCGCCATTCTTTCACATACTCTTGTCATTTCTATTCATATTCTCACTTGTTGTCTCCATCAACGATAAGCATTTTTACGAAATTCATTGCTATCTTTCTTCTAAACTTATATTCATTATTGCTTTTCAAACAATATATCCGCGAAAATCCAAGGTCAATCGGTACAAGTAACATAGAACTCTGTGTATGAAATTTTATCTTGTTTGTTAATAAAAATAGAAATTGTACTTAGTTCGCTTCATCGGTGCGACATATAGACTGATTCTTCGCCATCTCCTCCAATTTATGTGTATTGAACGATTCCTCTCCCTCGCTCTTTAAGTCGTACGATCACACCTTGTCATAATCATTTTCACTCTTTCTCTGTATTCATTTTTTTCTCTATACAACAATCTGTCCGTGTTCTCTAGACGAGTGAAACAATTAATAAAACAGAATAGATATTAAATTAATTGTATCAGTTCAAACACTCTTTTCCATTACGTCTTGCCCAGAAAATTAAGATAATCTTAAGAAAATATATTCATTAACTTAAAAATGGCTTCTTCATTCAGAGATGGGCGAAGTATACTCGTACTCGAGTACAAAATCTTCAGTACTCGTACTCGTACTCGGTAGTTTTCTTTACGAGTACTTAAAAATATACTCGAGTATTTTCGAGTA
This sequence comes from Didymodactylos carnosus, assembly GCA_905250885.1. Taxonomy (NCBI): domain Eukaryota; kingdom Metazoa; phylum Rotifera; class Eurotatoria; order Philodinida; family Philodinidae; genus Didymodactylos; species Didymodactylos carnosus. The sequence continues at coordinate 11,804 of CAJNOQ010007816.1, forward strand.
CCTGAAATTTTTTCACTAGTATGCTGTACAAAGAATTTTTGGGCTTGCGAATTTTGTAT
>CAJNOQ010007817.1:0-11861 GCA_905250885.1 Didymodactylos carnosus
GAAAACTTTTTCAAAACCCAACTCTCATGCCATTAGAAAGAGGATCATGAAAAACCTATAAAAAAATGGTTCATGAAATTTTAGTTCACTCATAAAGCTAAAGTCCGCCTGCTCTAGCAAAAAATGCTCATTGTGTATGAGGCACAAGTGTAAGTAGAAGAAAATCGAAATTCTTAGTGTTAGAAACCTACGGTGATGCACAAACGAAGTTTTTCAACATTTTTTCACTGAAGTTTGTTCGGGGTTTGGTCTCTTGAACATACAGTTGGTGCTTCATTTACTTTATCAGAGGAAAAAGAAATGTTTTGTTAAATTTTCAGCAACCTTTCACGATGTTTATCTTTCGAAACGAATTTTCAACTGTTGAAAATACTCAGTTGTTTGCGTTTGAATGGTTTATCAGAGAGGCGCTACTGTTCTATCGCTTATTCGCCACTACATCAGATAATGAATGGTGGCTGTTTAAAAGATCTGGTTAATTATGGACATGCAGATGGAATAAAAGAGATCCCGAAAGCAGTATGGTTAGTACCTTAGAACTCAGTCAAGCTTATATTCAGGGGTCATATCACAAAAAAACTTAAGTCATGGGAAATGCAGTCTTAAAGTTAATACCGAAAACGTAACTCGGGCTTGAGTCATTGATACATTTTTCGAATAGATCAGGCATTTAACGATACGATTCGACGAAAACGACATTCTAAGGATTAAAGAATAAATGTTTCGTTATTTTGCGGGTTTTTATCCGAGATTTGTCACTGTTGTCAACGACTTTTAAAAAGTAAACAAATCGCCAACTTAAGTCTTTTTCGTGATATGGTTTAAGTCCCCGGGCTTAAGTTTTTTCGTGATGCGACCCCCAGGGCCGCAAACAGAAGCCGAATATTAGGGGGTGTAAAACAAAATTTCTCTCTCTAAGTTAGTATAGTGAAATTGATAAAAATAATTTTGTGCGAGGAATAATGGATAAAATAACAACAGCTTTTTCAATTGTTCGGGACAGAGATGGGCAACTCCGGCTAAGTTCAACTCCAACTCAACTCCAACTCTAACTCCAACTCCGCAGATCCCAACTCCAACTCCGTTTCAACTCCAATAGGAAGTTATTTTGTCCTGATTCATTTTCTCCTTTATTTTATATGTGATCACTGCAGAAAGCGACAACGCTGCAATGTTTTCTTTTATTCGCTCATTCGAGATCATATGATCATCGGTAGCATATATACACATAAGTTTAACATATTCAGAATATATAAACGTTGAACACATGTTAATATTGCTTTTATGTGACGTAACAAAAACAAAAAAAATTTTCAGAGTTGCAAAAATTTTTAACTGGAGTTGTGCGCACCCTTCCATTATTTGCGGCGCTGTCCATATTCATTATCATGATCAACTAATATGATGCTACAGAGTCCTTAAGGATGGATCCGAGAAACTGACATCAAGCTATCTGATGTATCCTCAGAGTAAAATTGACTGTTGCCACATGTCTGTCGAAGGCACGTGCTGTTTCTAATGAGAATTTTTTGCTGAATGTACACACATTTTGTTTTTCAGATTTCTTTTTGCAATGTGTATCTTTTCAAACATAAAGAAAAAACAGGTAATTCAGTGAGAAATGCGGAGAATTTGCCCGATAGAAAACAGACGAAGCTTTCTTTATAAGATTTTATTTCGTCAGAATACAAATACAACATGCATTGACTTAAAAAAAAAATCACGACTCTCGTGTGCTTTAGAACCATAATAATCTAACTCGTTTGACTGTTCACGATCGACATGAGCGGGATCGGAACTAATAAGAAATTTTATACTAGGATTGCAACGGAACCGAGACTGAAATTCTTTTTCTGTTTAGGAAACAGAAAAAGTGTTCGAAAAAAGGTGAGTTTTTGACGGTTTTTCGGGATTTTCTGGAAAAAAAAGGGACCGAAGACTTTTTAAGGATTCGGGATCGTAAAGCTGTAGTCCCATCCACATCTAGCTCACTATTTACGTCTATATGATGACGTATAATCAAGCTGAAAATGCCTCATCACCAGTTCGCTGAAAAAAACAAAGTGCACAGAACAAAGCCAAAGTGTGCGTTATACACTTTGGTTTTTTTGCAAAATATAAAACCAAGTGTATTTGACGACAATAAAATATATGTACACTTTGTCATTAGGAACACTGGGGGTCGTATCACAAAAAACTTAGGTCTAAGTTTAAGACCGGCTTAAGTCCGGGGACTTAAACCATATCACGAAAAAGACTGAAGGTGGCGATTTGTCGTTGTACAATTTAACGACTAGATTGTCTTTAGCTGTAATCACACTAGACCAAACTTTTTATAATGCTGTTCTTCAAAGCCAAGCGATTAGTAATTTCTGTTGTTGTTTATATTCCTTACGATAGTTGTGTTACTTTTTACTTTAGATTGTATAAGTTTAGCAAAAATGTCATCAACATTCCGAGAGATATTTATTTTTCTTTTCTTATCCTTATCTTATATGATTGTTTCTTCCTCTACTACCACTAGTTCAAATTTATTACCAGCACCGTTGGAGTCCATTAAAAATCAATTTCAAACTGCTATGAAATCATTGACTGATATCTCGACAATCCATTATACACTATGTGGCATCAAAGAACTTGGCATTCAACCGAGTGAAAATCTGTGCAATGATATTAAAAAGAATATTGATAAAGCAAATATTGAATCTATCTATCATGCTAGTGAAGCAGCAAAAACGTTGAATAATTGTCAAGTACATATTAGTAATCATGTGGATAATTATAGAAATTTTACAATCACCGTTTTTTTAGTTGCCCATCGATGAATTTCGTCCAACAGTCAAAACAACACTACAAGCAGATAAAACAACGTTGGCCGATTTATTTTATGCAGTAACTTCTAGTCGAAACTTGCAAATACCGATGGATGAAGAACAAATAGAAAAACGTTTAACAACGTTGACAAAATCCGACGATAGTGTACTTGGACAAGCTTATGTGTTAATGATTGCAAGCCAATTGAATACTGCAGTCTCTAAATATCATAGTGATTCCATCCATGATCTTAGTAAGATATCTAAATTCTGTTGGTTGCTATTTGTAATTTGCTTTCTATTACTATAGTCCAACAGGCCGACGAAGTTGATGGAAAATCTTTACAATATGAAGGTGGTATTGGAACAACAGCACTGATATTCAGTGCTATGTATCAGTTAGCCGACAAGGCCGGCGCACCATTGAAAATAGATGAACAACATTTATCTAAATTTGCATATTATTTCTCAACAAAACGACATGTGGCTACAGTCAGAAGTGCTTATTATTTAACTAAAGCATACAAGTTACTATCAGATCCAAGAGTAAATGAACAAAGTTTTATTGCGTTATTGTAGTGTCTGTTCTGTATCTTGTCTAAAAAATGAGTTAGATTTTACACAAACTCAGTCTCACAATAGCGTGTGCAGCTGCAAAATGTCATAAAGTACAATTCTTATAAGATTTTTTGCTTTATTTAGCATGCTGTACCTGTTGTCGTATCAAGAATTAGTCCAGCATGGATTAGTCCCGATAGTCCATCAGTACTAGTGTCGATAACAAATTTAATGGGTTATCCAATTGGTGAAATGTCTGTCGTTGCCGAATCAGCTAAACGAAAAGAAGATGGTGTAATTGTTATATCGAAACAAAAATTGGTTCCAAAAGCGAGTGATTTGTAAGTATTCCCGTTAACTACGAAGAATGCAATTTATCTTTTGTTTCTATTCAGCTCAGTTTATGAATTGCCATTTTATAACACAAAAATTCCTCGTGGTCTCTATACAATTCATCTGACATTGAATCCCGTTAGAAATGAAGCAAAATTAATTGGTTTAAATGATCATACGGTATATAAATTTTTGTAAATATTACGTGAAAATTTAATTAAAAGTTCAATTGTCGTTTTGAGATCGAAGTTAAAGTAACATCGGAAGCGGTAATTGAAAATGCTGAAGTGAATTTGGTCGATCGTGATCATAGTGGTCAAGTGAAAACAAACAAGTGAGTCGATCTCATTTAGAAAAAACATAAAATCTCATTTACTCCATTCTATTCTTTTGTGTAAAATAGACTGTCATATCCTACTACATTAACAGATAAGATGGAAATAGATTATCATCAAAAAGTAATCGTTAAATTCCAAATTAAAGATAAACAAACAAATGAATATATTCGTACACAACAGTGTTTTTTACGTTTCACAAATAAGCAATCCCAAAAAGAAATCGTGTATTTAGCTGAAGTCGGAGCTAATTCGCAATACAAAGCCGAAGTGGTATGTGCATTCTTAAATTATTTCTATTTATTCGACCAGCACGAGTGAACAATAAAAATTTCTTTTTGATTATCCAACGACATATTTTCTAGATATTTGTACTTATTTTTGTCGATAGGACCTAACAACTAATTCAAATGATTTTCGTCATCAATCTGGTTTATATGAAATCGTATTAATTATCGGTGATATGTTACTTCAAAACTCATTTTCGTGGAAACTGGTACTTTTGAAACGAACTGTTTATTAATAGTTTTTGACATTTTGTCTTATATTAGACAGATGCTACCTTGACATTTCATGAAGACGCTATTGGTGATATCCCACATACACGACTCTATGTACCAAAACCAGAAATTAGACATATGTTCAGACTGGATGAAAAACGACCACCAACGGTTGTCTCATTGATATTCAGTGGTTTAACATTGATGCCACTTCTTATTCTATTTGGATTGGTAATTCTCACTGGAAATAAACTCTTATATCCATCAACTTTTATCTGTTATACTTTCTATGTTCTAGTGGTTCAAACTCGGTTTTAATCTTTCAGCAATGCCATTTAATCTAAATCCATTAGCTTTTCACCTTTCTCATGCAGGTAATAATATATGAGTTTAACTGTAGTTGCAAGTGTCATTGGTAATTGATAGGCTGTCATTTTTTCTGTTGAATCAATTTTTTTACTAAACTTATCCATCTTTTGTCCTTTCTTGTTTAGCATTTTTTGCTTTAATGTTTTTTTATTGGAAATATTTGAATATGTTTCAAACTATTCGTTATCTGGTATTGTTATCGATACCATTATTTATCTTTGGACATCAAGTCTTGTCAACGTTGGCTGCTAAACGGTAACTTTCCTCATGAATTATGAACAATTAAACATTTATTTATTGCTGATTTGTTTTCTACTCTTAGGGAGAAAAAACTATGATTATAAAATACTTAACTCTTTTATGATTATCCAGCAACTATTTTTAGCTCTTGTCAAATGAGCCTTGTTATTGAAAATATAAATTTCGGATTTATCGTCCGAGATATGTTAAATTCAATTTTTAATAGAGGTTTCTTTTTCCGTTGTTTTTTGTTAATGATTGTGTCTTTTTTTACATTTTGTTCGTCTGTTATCGAGAAAAAATCGTACTAGAACGGAATGTATAACTAAAAAACGGTGATCTTATTGAATATTCTTGAAAAGTGGCAATTTTCTCAAACTTGTCAATTTTTTTGTTGTTTTTGTTTACATTTTTTGTTTTTCATCTTTTCAAATGTGGGACTGTGATTATCTGTTGATTTCTACTTGTAAGTGTCTACGAAAAAACTGTTTCATCTTTTAGGAAATTATGTTTATTTTGTGTTTATTTATTTGTTTTGCTCTCCTTTTGTTTAGATAAAAAAAGGACACATGACACTTTCGGGTTAAACCGAAAGGCTATAAGATTTATTTTATTGTCCATGTAAATGAAAAAGCAATAATTTAGTTTATTGATACAAAAATAACAGAAAGTAGTAACAGAACCAAAATTGAAATGCTGAGTCTACATTTTATTCAGTACTAAATTAATACAGAAAGTAAAACTGACTTGTTCATAGTACGAAAACAAAATCACTATATTTGATCAGATATAAAATCAATTTTTCATTCTAACATGACTAAACCGACAATGTAGTAGATTTTGTTTGTCAGAGTTAGAAAAAAACAATAGATAAAAGCTAAGAAATATTTATGTCAGAAAGAACATTGCGAGAATATAACAAAAAATTGCCTAATAATAGCAGTAAACAAAGTTATCACATTTGAGTAAAAAAGTTATGAGATTTGAAGAATATAATATTTTAAATAAAAATGTTTGTTCGGAACGGCTTACATTTTATTTGCTTATTTTTCATTTACATCGATGTATTTCAAGATTAAATAGGCATCGTTTCATATTCCATCCTTTTTCAATACAACATCGTTTAAAATTTTGATAATATTGATCATTTGATTGTTGCAATATATCGAGACATGTTTCGAAATTAATATGATCACTAGTATTTTGTAATTCATTTCTAATTTGTTGAAAAACATTTTCAAAATTTGTTGTTGATTCACTTATTTTGAGTACATTTTTATTTTGCATAGTATACATTACAACCATGAGATAAAAGTGAAGACGTAACAGATCATCATCATCAATTTCTGGTTTGAGTAAAACATAAAATTGTTCTTGTGAAAACAAAATAAGAAATCTTTCATTATCAGACTGTTTATAACGTTGTATATTTGCTGACTGTAATGTTGGTGATGGTATGTGTTTAATGGATAAACCTAAACGACATGCATACGGTTTTTTCAATGGGTATAAGATTGGTTCTTGATTGTTCACCGTTTCCACAGTAGATATTGTTCCTGTGTTAAAATAATTGAAACAAACAAGATAAAATCGATTAAAGTTAAATATATTGAATAATAATGCGCGTTTTGAACGATAATTCGCATAAATATGTATAGTAGTCAGAGTTGTAAACACAGACCATAATAATACGGGTGTCTTGTCCAATAATGTGAGTAAAATAACATTAATAACTAAAGCTAGCAAACTAATCACTGCAAAGAAAAAATAACAAATATTGTACGAGAATCATTAATAATGAGTTCAAAACTTACTTGTCTCTAAACTTGCACACTTCGCACTTATATCAGCTAAATTGTTATTTCGCGCATGATGCTAAAAATACTATTTGTATAATTCTTTCAAATGAGAAAATATACAAAGTCTTACTTGAAATATGACAGCACGAGTTGATCCATGTATTACACCAACGATTGCGCGGCATATATTCGATGTACTTGTTATTAACAACAGGTATGAACCAAAATAAGGCGATATTAAATCGAGTAAGAAAGAAAAATCATTCAACAAATCACCGTAATAATGCCATCTTTTACAGTCAGCATCAAGATGAGAACTTTGAATCCATGTAAAAAATATTTTTCCTAACATTCCAGCACCATCCTTCAACAGCCAAATGATCGTTGCAGCTAAGGAACTTGATGCCGGATTTCCAATACCCATTCCCGTAAATACCATATGAAAGGCAAGAGCACCCGTAATTGCGATACAACCTAAATAAACAAAAAGATATGTACTAAGATAAAAATAAACACTATTATTCCATTTACCGGTTTGTATTGTATTCCAGAATTGAAATTCTAAATAATCTTCACTAACTCCATCCGGATAATCTTCAGCAAGAAAGAATTCTTCAAATAATGAAATTAATTTAATTACTAATGGTGAATGATGAGTTCCTGTTGATGGTGAACGACGTAAACGTCTGTCTTGTGGTATAACTTTGAATGGTGAACGAGGTTCATGGCCTGTATGGTGCGATTTACTGATGTGAAAACACGTTGATTTACGTCCATGTTCATATTCTTGAAGTTCAACAGTATTACTTGTCAAAGATGAATCAGTCATTTTTCATGTGTATGATAAATACTAAAAAATTAACAAAGGTAAGTGGATCGCTATCAAAACAATTGTTCATTCATAAACTCCAATTTTAGTTGATATTGTTAAAGTTGAACCTTTTATTGACAAATTATAATGAAATTAATTATCAGCTGAACAACAGTAAAAAAAATGCATTTTGTTTTTAAATATTATAAATTATCGGTTCATTTGGAAATCCTAATAGAAAAGAGGGATCGGGACAATTAGCCAAAAACATTGGTGCGTCTTTCTTCGATGCTACTCCCGGATAATCACCGATATTATTCTGCATATCTTCAATCACTTGAAAATGCAAATGTGGTGGCCAACCGCCGTTCACTTCTCGATTGCCAATATGACAAAATAATTGATCTTTTTCAATTAACTGTCCAATTTTTAAATTAGTCAGACTTTCCCGACTCAAATGGCCATACAAGGTATGAAAAGTATGTCCATTCAATTCATGTTCAATTATTATTGTCGGTCCATAATCGTACGGTTGAGCATTATCATTGAAACTATGAATTTTTCCTGCCAATGGAGCAAAAATCGATGTTCCCGGTGTTAGTTGAATATCAACACCCAAATGGATGCATCGATCAACATCCGAAAATAATGAACTCGAGTTGTAAATGCTTCTTTGTTCACCATAACCTCCCAACCACACATAATGTTCATGATCTAATTTTGAAACGTATGTTTCATAATCTTTATTGAGTAATTCTGTATTAGTGATACTTAAATTTAATTGGCGTGCATTGTCATTAGTCAACGCATACCCAAGAATATGAGAAAATTGTCCACGATGAGAACGCAAAATATCGACTAGATTCATTTTAGTCGTGATAGATTTCGACTGTAACATATGGACTAGTCTTTCTTTTTCAATTTATTTTCATCTCTTTTATCTATTTTCTTGTGTGATTTCAACAAATAAGCTCTACACTCGAAATTGAAAAGTGAAAAATCGTAAATAAAACAATAAATCTAGAAATTCTATCATAGATAGGAACGTGGCAAAAAGTCATATTTTCTTGTTGACTTGTTTTACAAATTATAAAACGATTACAATACCTTTTAATCAATATTTTAACACATGTATTGTAATGTGAAGCTTTTGGCAATGCAAATTGTTTGATATCAGCCGACATTCAGATGCGAATGAATAAAAAAGTAATAATGAGAGTATAGAACGACAAAATGCACTCCGTCGTACTGCTATATTCCATCAGGCATTCATCGAATGATCATTTAGAAGGTTTTTTTTCTCTGTTCTGTAAAAAATATCTTTTTCTATTGTTTACTCACATGTTGTGCCACGTGTACACTATGATTCTGTAAGATAGTCCCTTATTCTAAAACAGTACAGATGATTAATATGTCTAAAAGATTCTCAACTCAATACTATAAAATTGAAATACAAATAAAGCATTTTGTACTGCTATATTTCGTTGAATCATACATATTTTGAGAAAATCTACTGGAACATTAATCCTTTGAGTACAGGCGACGCGAATTCGCGTCCTGAGATTTAGCGCTCTGAATAGCTTTCGTAAATATTACGTATTGGTTATTCAATGAAACGAATGATCCAGTTTTGTCTGCTGATCACAAATATGTTATTAATTTTGCTTGAAAATATATGGGGAGTAAAAAGGGCGTAAAATAAGTGAAATAGCGAAGGTTCGAGGTGAGTGTGTAATCTTTCTGACAAAAGTTTCACCTACGTTTTTCGAATCATAGGTTTCCATGATTATTTCTTCATGATTATGATGTACATTCAATGTAAATACTATAGTACAAAGAGCGACCCTTAGTTCAGCACCCTCACACTTCTACATATAGTTCAATCGTGGGTGCTCGTCCTCAATGAATTTCCAGAATCACACAATAGTTAACCTTTATACTTTGGCTGGATAGTCTACAGACACTGCAGAGCATCTGGTGCGAATTTGCAGTCAAAATGATGTTTCTAGACGGAATTGTGATTTTTTTTCGCAAAGAACCTCGAATTTTCAACAAATAAAAAGCCGACCTCATCCGTAAAATAGTTGTGTTTTGCTGACTTCTTACAGTCAACTCACGAAATTTATATCGTAAATACAGTAGAGTCGTGGCTGCATTTTTGTAAAGAGAAAAAGTTTTCATCTCTCTTAGGTCAGGAGCTATTGATATTTTACGGAAATAAATCAATCGCTGATATCTCATGAATCATCCAGTAAAAGAGGCGCAAACTTGGTGGGTGATCAGCATGTGGTAAGGGCCATGATCACACAAAATTAGAAGTCCTTAGTTATCATGGTTCTTGAGTTACAGAGGTGTCGCTACTTTTTCCAGTAATCTCGTTACGACGGTCTTTGGACGATTCCGGGATGAACGTATAGTGGACAATTCACAATTCTCTCAAAAAGTATCGAAACCAGTTGAAAGCTTCAGGTTGCGTTCAATTTTATCGACTAGACGTCGTTATGGGATAGAAAATAAGGAAAAGGGATTTATCTTTTATGTTAAGGTTCCCTAGAAACACCTTTGAAAGACCATAATGTGATATATTTTTGTGGATTGCTTATAACTATGGTATAGATTAGCCAAAGTGTCATGTATCCTGAAGATTTCAACTCATTCCGATGCGTATCTTGATAACAACAAAGTTTACAAAATAGCGTGATCGGACCACATCTTGAAGAGGATATATTTTCATATCCGAATAGGATCCGACTTTTTATATCCCGTTTGGGCTATAAGACTGGACTGTCCGGTTTTCGTATTCTTTCGTGAATACAAACATTGCTATCACATTCAGCCTGGACGATTATGTATTTTCCGATTGGAAAATTTCTAAGTGTAGAAAATTTTTTCCGCAAATTTTGAGTCAAAGTGAAGAAAGCAGAACGAGAGTTCTGAGAGGCTTAAACAGAGTTCAGTTTCGTTCCATAACAAAATATCTTGCATTCTTTGCTTCTTAGAACATATTTATTTATTATGTTTCGGCATTGTATACTGGCTTTTACTGATGTACAATTGTATTTTCGTTTTTGTTCAGGCCCGTAGGAACTAAAGATCTTTTCGGCTATGTTTGAGATTTATTTATCACTTGTACAATGCAAACTTGCATTTACTGTTTGAGAGAATGTTCTTCAGTGCATAGCGCACTAACTTTATTTGTGCCCTTGATTCATTCTTATTTTCAGTGACTTCTTCATCATTGCTGACACAGACAGATCGATATCTGCTAGAAGAATGTAATCAAATAAAAATAATATTTTTTTTCAAACAAACATTTATAAAATAAAACAAAAAGAAATTGATTATATATTCCTTTGGTTATCTCTGTTTTGCACTCTCTCACCCATAGCTAAAATTCCTTTTCTTTCATCTGTATTGCCCACTTTAAAAGTATTTTTTTCAAGATAGAATGAATATGGGGCAGTGGGCGATTCTGAGCTCGCCAGCTCGTACTTAGTTTTGACCCTACGAGGGATTAAATGGTTTGCCAAGTTAGATTTATATGAGGAGTTTGACAGTGTGAACACAAAAAGAAATGTTTTCATTAACAAGTCACTGGGTGTGTCTGGCTAGATTCGTGTGTAAAATCGTTTCTAATTTAAAAATATCATTTTGAAAAAGTTTTTAGAATGTACTGCTAGTTTTTATCAAATTTTAGACTATTTTGAGTATGAGTTCCTCGATGTTTCAGGTGCCACAATAAAAATACTTTTACACAACATTTTTTTATGCTAATATTGAACCGTCGAAATTGTTAAGGGTACTTCCCCTCTTTTCTGGAACCAGGGAAGCCTATGTTCAATCAGACTGAAATTTATCTCAGAGATAGAACATCGAAAAAGAAAATCACTGTATTTTTGTTCAGAATTTTCTGACCTATTCTTCTATGGGTTTTCTGGAAAACTCTAGTTTCCATTCAGTCACATTACGACCCCACAAAAAATTGGTCCGGTCGACGGCTTGTTCACGTAACGCGCTACTTCGTTGCGGAAGTTTTTTTGTCGAAAATCTGGGAATCCATTTGTACCAGGCTGTAGAGCGGTTCTCGGGAAAATCTAAATGAG
>CAJNOQ010007818.1:0-11861 GCA_905250885.1 Didymodactylos carnosus
TTTTTTTTTAATCCCTTTTTTTATTTAAAAAAAAAAATTAAAAAAAAAAATTTCTTTTTTATTTCTTACAGGGGGGGGGGGGGGGGGGGGGGGTGGGGCATGAGAGTGAGTCATCAGACCACGTTCAATATCCAGGCACTATGCTTCGGAGACTATTGATTGTTTTTTCCCTAGAGACATAGTGAAATGGTAACGTAAAGACGTAGCGATTGTCTACGCCTCTAAGTGTTTACACTTTTGCTTCTCTAGTAGGAAGTGAAGCGAAAAATCTGCCGAATTTTCTAGTCTGTTTGAAATTTTTCGCTCAAAATTCGAAAGGCTTTTGACACTGTCGAACTTCGAAAGAAAATCCCGACAGTGTCGAAAACTGACTGTCGAAAAATAGAACTGTCGAACGGCGACAAATTCAATGCACTTAAAATGGTTTCGTCCCGTACCTTTGCTTCTACGAAACCGAAAAGGGTTTATCAATGAATCAAACCGTATTTTTGATGGAAAACGTTTTTTGGTCAAACTTATTCTATTCGGTTATGAAGACAAAATAATCTTTGCACGTTTTTTGCTGGTTTAATTAAATTATGTTTTTCGTTTTGTAGACGGTGAATTGCCTAATTTATCTGTTCCACGTTTAAATATTCGTGGATTTAACTGGATGGGTCAAGGATATGTTTATCGTTCGGCATCAAATGGCTGTAACATTAACTGTTTTAGCCGTGTAATTGATGGAAATGTTTCGGTGTTACCACAAGGTACAGGAATAGCTGCAACATGGAATAAATATTTAATCTTTCAAGCAGCTGTTATGGTTAGTGATGAATCAATGGCAATACAATACCATTATCCAAACAAAAGTGTTGATTATAAAGCTGGTGCATCTAGTGTTATTAATATTGCTAGAGATGGCAGATGGGGAAGAGTGCCAGAAACATATGGTATACACAAAAAAATATATAAATATGTACACTAAATTGATTTCTCTGTTCTATTCAAAAATAGGTGAATGTCCAGTGTTAACTGGTGAGATAGCCGTAGCATTTAATAAAGGTCTAATGGGTTATGCAACATTAGAAGATACACAATTAGAATATGGCATTTATAAAGTTATGCCTGTCATGAGGTAAATATCATAAAGCACACCGATAGAAAATTATTTTCTTCTGATACCTACTTATCTCGTCGAATTTCTCATACTCAGCGAGCGTCTTTTCAAATCGACTGAAAACTATTTAGTGCCTAGACGAAACCCTCGCATAATATATCTTCTGGATCTTAAGGGTTTTCGACCTTGCCCTATCTAATGATGCCATTGGATTTGGTTGATTCTGACTTGACAGTGGACTTCTTGAAAACCGAGTTTTTGAGTACGGGGCTTTCGGAAATATTGAAATTAAAATATTCATCATTATCATTCAAAGAAGCTTATTCGACAGAGTCCATTTTTAGCTGTTTAAAGCTCGCTTTTCAAGAAGTCTACTGTCAAGTCAGAATCAATCAAATCCGATGGCACCATCAGACTGGACAAGATCGAAAACCCGTAAGGCTCAGAGGATATGTCACTTTGTCCATTACTTGCGTAGATAGTATAATCAGCATCAAAGATTATCCACAATCGTGTATGTCTTAAGAAAAAGGCGATTGAACACTTGGGAAGGTTTCCTCGTACGATAACTGAGCTCGAAATTGAGAATAGAAAGATTTAGGTGACGTTCATTAAAAAAACTCGCATTAAAGCGTTTTTTTAATGAAAGTCCCGGGACTTTCATTAAAATGTCTGCTGCAAAATGGTTGTGACCTGCAGTTTTCGATGGCACAAGAATTTCATTAAAATTTGAATGAAAAGTTTTTTAATGAAACTCCAATATCCTAGCAGAACACGGGTTTTCGTCAACTTTCAGAATATAATTGGTCTTTTACCAGAAAAATCGATTCATATAGGTATTATTTCATGCTGATGACGATCATAATATTCTTTTTGTTTCAACATAAAATTATGTCATGCTCAAGCTTAGCAATCTTTGAACTTGTTATTGCTACGAATTCAGCTTGCTACTTGTACTTATACATCCATACTGCTGGAGAGACTTTTTAATTCCAGCCTCTTCGGTAGTTGTAATAGTTCTTTTTGTAATAGTTTAATTCCAGCCTCTCCCATCTCCTATACAGTTTGAACAAGATTCATTTGACTTTAAGCTCGTACGAATTTAAAGCCTTTCCAGCTCCCCGTGCGTATATTCCATTTTCAGCTCTTAACGTCACAGTTTCACTACCAATTTCTACCATCCTCTCACAGATGGCATTGTTCTTTCTAATACAAAACATATTCGTACGGATGAGTATTTATGATAAAGGTTTGAATGTCACATCATTTAAAGTGGCCAAACGGCAGTCAAACCCATTTTACTAAAAGTGTTTTAGGTGACCCTGTCCGAGGAGTCTTAGAGAAAGTCCTAGAGAAAATGTTTCAAACTGATTTTAGAATCTGCTCGTTGTGATCGACAACTTCTGAAAGTTTGATTTTGTTTGGATAAACTTGATATAATGATGCTACATTTAAACCTAGTCCGGTCCAAATGGAGCCTCTATTTTCAGAATTTCATAGCCTAGTAATAGCAGAAATATTTCCAATGGACTGAGCTATCGAGTGAACTCCATTTTTATCGTCCACTAGCATCTCTGTTGTCTGAAGCTACAGGGTGCGAAAAAAAACTAAGAAAGGTGTACGCTCGATACCATGGCCATAGATCTGATAGAAATGACATTTTACATTACTATTTAGAAGCAGTTTATTCAAAATAAATGTTATATCGAAAATACATTGAATAATATGTCACTCGATGTGTACTTGATAAGAAATTCGGAAAGAGATTCTCGATAAAATTTCAAACTGATGCTATTCGATTTTTCGTACAAAAGTCTGTTGGTGTCAAACTCAGATTTGGAAAACTTGATTTTTTTCAATCTGATTGAGTAACTTTTAAAGCTTTGTTCTAGGCTTAAAAGATATAGAATGTTGTCTAGTTTTTAACGGTATGCTTGACTTTGAATAAATCATTATGCTTTCGTTAAAATTTTCAGAATAGTAAATTCTATCAAAATCTACCTTATTCTTCTTCGGACAGAATTTTTCTCACTATGAACCAATAGCTTGCTCAATCGAGTGTACCCACAAAAGAGTGCAAAGAATTCTCTAAGTTTTAAACTATAGAAAATAGTTATGTAGCAAGATAAGAGCTGGACAAATCATGGGTTTTCTACGTCAGAAGTCAAATCAAGTCATCAAAAATTTCAAATCAAGTCGAGTCAAGTCATGAGTAATAAACAGATTTCTGTAGTCAAGTCAAGTTTCGGATTTTTCCAAGTCACATCAAGTCAGTCACAAGTCATGTGTTGAAGTTTTTTTCCGTAGAAAAATGCCTAAAGCAAAGCTGGGCAAGTTATATGTTTTTTTATGAGCTTCAGCTTTTTGTTTAGGGACTATATTTCTTAATTATGAATTACGAATTCAGTGTACCCTGAGATGATGCAACACCTTTGAATCATTAGTGCACGTCTTATGGGGTGATACTGCTGATGCAACTGCCAATATAAACGACATAAAGGAATCGCCATTCCTTGGTATTTTAGAACACAGGCTTGCTATGCTGTTGCAAAATACGCGTCTTGTTACTGCGCATAAATTCTTACATATTATAATATCAACATTCCCAAATCCTTATGAATTATTATTTAAAATTAGATTGCATAAGAGGTGTAAAAATATGTATGACGTCACTTGATTTCTTACGCCGAGTCACAAGTCAGATCAAGTTTAAAAAAATGTTCAAGTCAAGTCATGAGTGATAAAAAATTTCCTAGATTAAGTCAAGTCATTTTTGATTTGACTTGCCCAGCTCTGAGCCCGATCCCTACCTTATAAATCATATACAAAAAATATGCGTTTTTAGTTTTTCAAATTTTTTATCTTCTATCGAAAACTTAAATTAAACTTACGCTCTTTTGTAACAAAAACTAAACGTTATTATTTTAGCTGTTTTATGGATTTTGTAGAGTTCGGATAGTTGCATCTTTTGGTAGTCTACCTAAGTCATTATTTTTATGATTATACGTCACACATAACCGTATTTTTAAAAAAAGGTTACTTTTTACGTCCTAGTAATAGTTTTTGACGGAGTTTACTAGTCTGAAAGTTTAAAGAAAGCATTATGATTTATTCTAAGCCAAGCATACTATTGAAACCTTGACAAAATTCTACAGCTTTTAAGCCTAGACCAAAGTTTTAAAAGTTACTCAATAAGGTTGAAAAAAATCAAGTTTTTCAATCTAAGTTTGACATCAAAGGACTATAGTTTGTAAGAGGCAATTTCCGAGATAGAGCTGTGAGTCAGCAATCTTAGATTATGCTCATTTTTAAACATGCTGTAAGGTACGACCAGTTAAAGATACCCTTTCTTTTTTTCACGTGAGATTAGAAATGTGAGTGACGGTGAATCGAATTGGCTCCAAATATTTACCAGCATTAGAACGCTAAAAACGGAGACCGATGTACGTATATCCAGAATTCCCACATCATTTTTCGCTGAGATCATAGATCTTCGTATTAGCATTAATATATGTTTTATTTAGTAATTTGCTTTCTTTCGAACAGAACATAATATTGGTTACCGATGAAGGTTGAATCATTATAACCTAGACATAAAACTATAATTTTCAGATTCAGGCGTAAATTTCGAATGGACATGCGATCAGGATAGTTTTCAAGCGAAAATAAATTTCATTACAGTACCACTCGCATGTGAGTCGTAGATATTCTCTTACGTTTTTACCCTTTGATCACTGGTACTTTTTCTTCTCATTATTCCATATATGTTTTTTGTTTCAATTCTATTTTAAGGCATTTTATTGATTATGATGGCCCTGATGATGGTAGATTTAGTTTTAATGCAGATATCTCTGATGCTGATTTAAGGTAAGTGTAAATATAAAAAATAGACAATGAAAACATCGAGTTGATTGCACATCTTCAGTCATTGTACAGAATATAAACACAGAAGAGTGGATTTAGTTTTGTAGCTTACGGCAAAGCTAAGTTCATGTGTTCAAATCTCTATTCGTACAAATTTGATTTGTGTTTTTTAACTGAGAATACTAAAATAGAATATATTCCGTCTGTATTCCGAAAGAATAAAATTTATATCATATAAAGAACATCTGAAAGTATTTTATTAACTTCTTTCACTATTTCGTTTATTAGAACTACATTTTTACCTGTATGGAAGAAACTTATAGATGAGAATGCGATAGTTGGTATAATGAGCTCAATAAGCGCAGTAAATGGTATTCCAGCACCAGCAAATAAATATTTACTGACTGATGTATTGCGTGGCGAATGGAATTTCACTGGATTTGTTATTAGTAAAATTTTCACTTCTTATCAAATAAGCTTTTGATTTCTATTTGTTTTCGGTTTAGGTGATTGTGATCCAATAGCCGCAATACAAACGTCATTTCATTATACAGCAACAATAGAACAAGCTGTTGCCTTGTCTATAATATCCGGTAATGATATTAATTGTGGTCCAGAATATAAATTATTGAATAGTGCGCATGCACATGGTTTTGTTGATTTTGACACAATTGATTTGGCTTTACGTCGAGGTTTACGTTCAAGATTTTTGAGTGGTAATTTTGATCCCATTGGAACTGATCCATATTCGTATATACCTTATTCTGTTGTTGATAGTCCAAACCATAAATTATTAACAAAACAAGTTGTTGTCGAATCAATTGTTTTATTACAGAATCCAAATGGAATATTACCTTTTGATTTATCAACAACACGACAAATTGCAGTTATTGGTCCATCAGCGGATGATTTATCTGTACAAGCACATACATATCATGGTACACCAAGTAAATGGATAACAACATTGAATGGTATACAATCAATAGCACTACAATATGGTATAAATGTTGTTAGTACGTGGGGTGCATCTAGAACAAATGACAGTCACGAAGACTTTTTACATGCAATAGAATTAGCGAATTCAAGTGATATCATATTATTTGTTGGTGGATTAGATGAACGATTTGAAGAAGAAGATACTGATCGTAGTTCATTACAATTACCGGGTGCACAATTAGATTTAATAATAGAACTAACAAAACTAAGTAAACCATTTGCTATATTGATCATATCTGGTTCACCAATATCAGAACCAACAGTAGTTAAAGCAAATAGTGCAGCACTCTTATGGGTGTCTTATTTTGGACAAAGTGGTGATGCTATAGCAGATATTTTATTTGGTTTATCTGTACCATCGGGTTGTTTACCATTTACTATACAAATGGATACAAGCCAAATGCCTCCAATAACTGATTATTCAATGATTAAATCACCAGGTAGAACGTATCGTTATTTAGTTTACGACAAAGCACCGCCATTATTTCCATTTGGATTCGGATTATCTTATTCTAAATTTACACATTCACAATTAACTCTTTTTCCTAGTAAAATTAATAGGCTTGATACGATTATTATAGCAGAAGTTAACATATTAAATGAAGGTCCATTTGATGCGCAATTTGTAATACAATTATATTATGAATTTCCTAATTCAACAGTAGTCGAATTACCCCTACGTGAATTATTACAATTTACTAAAGAAACATTTCTGAAAAATCAAAGTAAAACTATTTCATTTATATTTACTGTCAAAAATATTGCAGGTTCGAACCGACAACAATTACCGGGCACGATTAATTTTTGGACTGGTAATAGTAGAGATAGACAAACAGAAGCAACACTTACGATTGATTTTGATTCATAATTTATTTAAGTGATAATGAGAATTTGCTGTTGAAGTCAACCTTATCGATTGCCTCTACATAAAATAGAAAATAGATAAATGGGTGAAACATTTAAAAATCAAAATATTATTGAAATAATCTTGTGTAAGAAAACTAGGTCGAAAACGTCTAAACCGACTTTGATGAAATCTACGCTGGATAAAATCGTAAAGGGCCTCGTCGATTATAGACCCGAAATCTGCTACCGCTACAAGCGTTCACTTCTATCGTATAGTTGGAAAACCCTGACTCTAAATTTGCCAATTTGCAGTTAGATTTCCTCCAAGACACCTGGGCTCAGGATAAATTAAGCTTTTGTGATTAAATTATGATGCTCAAATGGTTAGTAATAGTAAAATGATTATAACTCCAGAAATAAAGGATATTTCCACAATCAGCTCTCAACATTAAATTCAGTACACTTTTTTTCTACCAGGCAACAATAATCAGTGTTTTTGTTACAGTATCAGTGTGTTTTTGACTATTGCTGAAAATAAATGTAACAAAGGATCCCAAAAGCATATATCGAAAGAAGTGTCATGGGAGCAATTTCGATATAACACACGAACGAGACTTCTCGAAAGTCCCGTACTTTCCCCAAAATATTATCTGGTTATGAGTAACAATTTAAGTATATTTTTAGCAGAAAATATTTGTCTAAATACAAAGTATACATCTATCTATTCTTAACACAGAGTTTTTGCTGCGATCTTGAAGACAATAAAGCCTTTTTTCATATTTGTTTTTATCTATAACCTGAAACTAATACCATATTTGTATAATCACCAATCATAGACCATTCGAATGTTGTTAAATAAATTTTAACGACTTTTTTCGTATTTTGTTTATTTGTATCATTTAAAATGGCATTAATATGATTTTTTAATGTAATTAGACGATCAATCATCGAAAACGATCTGTTCCATCATATCGGACAATCAATAATTAATGAAAGACATCTTAATGTTTTACCAATTGTTTTTGTCAAATATCCGGTTTGTTTTGTGGATCTTCGAAAATGATTCACAAGTTTGCGACATTTAAGTAAAACATTAGTAATAGATGTGATAAATTCTCTGACATCATCTATTGTTATGTCTATTTCTTCACTACTGTGATCATTGTTGTTATCTTCATTATGATCGGATTCCGAACTAAAATCTGTCAATGATGAATTCATTATTTCATCACTAGATTCATAACCACTTTTATTTTGATTATCACCTTCCATCGTTTGTTCTAAATCAGTATTATCGTCAGAATATTCAGTAGAATATTGTAAATCATCTGTTCCATAGTTACTTGCTATTCTAAAACGATGCAGTAAAGTTTTTCAATAATTATTAGAAGAAAGTACCACGGGTCTATTAAAATTTATTCATTTTGTACTTTTTTGTTCATGACAAGCATCCATTTGAAGAAAATAAGCTTACTTGTTTAATAGAAATGCTTCAATAACAGCATCAAATAATTCTTATTTTTGGCTTGTTTTGGCCATAATCGTAATGCATTACATATCGTTGGATGTAAACTATGAGCTACACAATAAATTGGTATAATACCATTTGTTGTCTAGAATAAATTTGTATATATATATTTTAACGGACGAAGATGTTTCGTGCCCGAATTAAGACAGATTCGTGCTCGTTTAAGTTTTCTTGTGCCCGTTTAAGATTTTTGTGCTCGATCCGGGTACAGAAAAATCCTTTTACACTTTTGTGCCCGGAATTGATTGATTTGGGCCCGGTTTGTGAGCAAAACAACTTAATAGTAGAACTAGAGATAAACATAAGTTATGCTGACAGATATCTCTTGTGACATACGTCTATATGTTTATGTACGAGATGCATAAAGTACTATACAGTATTCACAGACGGGGAATGTTGATCAAGGATCTTTTTCGTAAATTCGATTGATACATCATGCACAAATAGAAAGTAGAAGACCCAGCAAAATTACAACATTTTCAGAAACGACGCGGAAGACCAAGAAAAGTAGGAAATGTGTTGTCTGGTGTTTAGTTGTTCTACTTACATACTCTCTCTGCTCTTTCCATTTCTACAACTATTTCAGTAAATAAATGAAGATAATAAACTGAGATCTCTCTCATTATTATTCCCAATCTAACTAAAACCGGGCACAAATCAATCATATCCGGGAATAAAAGTGTAAAAAGATATTTCTATACCCTAACCAGACACAAACAGTCTTAAACGGGCACAAATCTGTCTTAATTCCGGGCACAAAAAGCTTAAAGCCTGTTTTACTCATCTCAGATTTTTATAATTAATTAAACACGCAGAAAAATAATTTTTCAAAATGCTATAATGAACAAGATGCTAAAAAGCAGATACCCCATTGTGATCCAAAAATCATCAAGCGATCCGTTCCATCCAGTAAGAAAAAAACCAATATTTTAGAAAATATAAGAGTATAAGAATAAAGTTACTTACATGTTTCATCAATCAAGAGAAAATCATTACTATTTTTATCTAATTTCTATGGCCCGTTTAAACTAATTTCGACTATGCACATGTATGAGTTGTTCCATTTTTGATTATTGATAAATCCTGTGAGCATAATGATATTTTACTTAAACAACTATGATCACCACATGTCAATTGATCACTTTTTTTATTTTCTCGTTTTTTCGGATATTGATAACAACTGTATTTTAATACTGGACTACCTTTTTCAGTCACTGTGAAACGTAACATGTTGGTATGATATAGTAATTTCAATCATTTAATCTCCTAACATATATATAGGGTACTGAGTATCTTTTTCAAATCTTAGTGCATCTTTTTGAGTGAGCATCTTTCTCTGTGTTGTAGTATATTCAGTGGACTAGGTACCAGGCATAGGAAGACACCGTGTGTTTTGAATTTTTATCATAATAAATTAATTAGGCTTTGATGTAAAGAATGAGCTGATAAAATTTTGAAAATTATACGTTAAAAATCTGGGACGAACTGACAGTAAAATATATATACAAATTAGTTGGGACGAATTGAGAGAGACTGATTTGGGACTAACTGAGAAAACACCATCATAATGATTATGATGATGTTGTCTCAGTTAGTCACCCCAAAAAAACGAAGTATATATATGCCGATGTATGTATCAACAATACAATCAAAGAAACCGAAATTATACAAAATAAAATAAAATAAATTAAAATTTAAGTTTTGACATGCATCCTAATCATTATAAAGAATTGAATAAGGACAAAATTTAATAAAAGTATTACTAGAAGAATATTAAAACATTCAAAGATAGTATAAATAAAAAATGTTGTCGATTGCGTACTAGATTATTAAATTGAAATTCTTCTGTTTTACTCTAATTTTTAGATCTTTAAGTTCGTTCTGTCTAAATCTTTAGTTTTATAAAGAAAAAACACTTGATACTATAGTTTCTTGCTTATATTAAGAAAAATATTGTATCCTAAAAAGATACAATAAAAATATATTTTGAAACGTTCCCTTAAGAAGCACATCAAAATGCAATCGGATCAGTTGGTCGTCGTTTCTCTATTTCATAATCCTGCTATGGCTAGGGGCCAAAAGAGATAATAAATTTGTAATCCCAAACGAGATAATAAATTTAATTAGTACGCAAGAACGAAAAAAACGTTAAATTGTTGTGTTTTCAAAAGAGATAATATAGAATGGGGTATATATTTTATTCTCATCACAAAATCAATCAGAATCAGTATCATTGTTGTTGTTTTTTCATGTTCATGTAAAGAACAGTAAGCTTTTCTTCGTATTGAACGTTCATAACTTTCAATATCTTTTGTTATTTCATACCGTTATTTAGCTTTAATAAGCTGTTCTTCATGAATTATACTAGATTTTGCTTTTTTTTGCACACTGTTTAATTCGATTTTGTACACTGTACTTAATGATTCTGCTTGATTTCATGAGAATAAAATGTATACCTATAAGTTTCGTTTGTTTTTTCATTCTATATTACCTCTTTTGAAAACACAATAATTTAACTTTTTTTTTCGTTCTTGAGTACTAATTAAATTTATTATCTCTTTCGAGATTACAAAAATTTTACATTTTCGTTCTATTATCTCTTTTAGGAATACAACTTATTATCTCTTTTGGGTTTACTCAGTTTATTATCTCTTTTGGGGCCAAGTGCTTGCTCTTCCTTAATTCCACTATGTATAGAGTATTCCTTGTTCCTCTATTTCCCTATTCCGCTACTATCCCGATCAGTCGTTATTTCTTTATTACATTAGCGAGATTGCTTAATGTTTATTGCAGAAAATTGTATTTAACGATTTTTTATATTCTTTTACACTTTAACTCATGTACATCAAAGATGACGCTTGTATGTTTCTGTCTTTTGAACTTGTTTCGTTTCGTTTGATTTTCTTTTTGCACACATATTCTTTGCGTAAAGAATATCTTTTCTTTCAAAATAATAAATGCGAAAAGACAAGTTTTATATTTTATCGAATGTTTAAACACAAAGAAGATTATACTCGTTGTAATTTTCTCCATTTTCTGTCAACTAAATGAACTAAAACTAGATAAATATCTATCCGTACAAACGCAAGACAACGGATCAAAGTAAATCAGCCGGTAGACATCTACAGACATGTCGTAGTGTTACATCTAAGGGGAAACATCTTAAAAATATATTTACACACCAGGAAAGTTAACGAAAAAATAAATTAATCCAGATAACGTAGAGCACTATCTTCTTCATTTATATAATTATGAAACATTCGATAAAATATAAAACTTTGTCTTTTCGCATTTATTGTTTCGAAAGAAAAGATATTCTTTGCGCATAGAATATTAGTGTGTAGAAAGAAAATCGAACAAAACAAAACTAGATCAAAAGAAAGAAACATACAAGAGTATATACCATTAACACCATTTCGGATATGTCATCCGATTTTTTTGGGTATGCATTCTGACAAGAAAGCATTAAATAAATTAAATAAAAAGAAGTAAAAGTCAATAAAGGAACAATCAGTTTGCAAGACGAAT
>CAJNOQ010007819.1:0-11861 GCA_905250885.1 Didymodactylos carnosus
AGCTTCAATGTTGAATTAACATATATATCGTCCAGATCACAGGCTGTAACTTTTATTTTGTTGACATTTCCTAAATGTTGAATATATTGATCAGACAGTTCAAGATACCCGTTTAAGACTAGCTCCTGTACATTTGGCCATGAAGATTTTAAAACACATTCCTGATAGATCTTGTCATGTGTCATCTTTATTTCTGTCGATTAAGTACATATTCAATTTGCTTACATACACGTATTTTTCTTTGTCCTCTTCTTTTATGGGAATTTGATAGAAGCCGGATTTCAAATCCAGTTTAGAAAAATATTTATATCCACGTCCTAGTTTTTGTATTGTATTTTCCATGTTAGGGAAGGGGGACAAATCTTTTATTGTAACCAAATTTAACTTTTTATAGTCAATGACAAGACGATTCTTTCCATCAGATTTTTTCAGTAATAACGCCGGTGCTGCGTATCGAGAATGGAATTCGCTTATCAGGCCAGCTTTTAAGAATTCCTGGCAAATTTTATACATGGATTCTTCTGTATTTGGTTGAGGATATGGTCGTTGTGCAGGGGGTGAATGTGGAAGTGTGTTAATAACGTGATTTATTGGTGTGTTTGCAATATTATGTTTCGTGGTGTCAAAAATAATATGAAAACGATGTAGAAGGGATGGTAGGTCATCATGTCGTTTTTTATCTTCCGTTTTACTAACTAACTGCTGAATATCTTGTTCAACTTTCGGATGGATAGATTGTATTCTATTACAAATGATGGGTGGTTGAATGGTGTTATGTATATGATTGTCTTGCGTTGAGATATCCTTCTGTTCGGTACTACGCGGAACTGGTGACGCGTCAGAAAAACTGGTCTCACCAAGTAAAGTGCCTTTAGAAGAACACGAGTAATGTTGACAATATTGGTGGGGCGGGTAACACATTAAATATTCGATACAAAATCCTTTCTGAATAAAACGTCGATACTCTGAATCGTTAGACAATGTAATAGAGGTAGAGTAACGTTGAAAAATAAGACGTGTGTGTGCAATAAAGAGCGATGTGTTGTGAATATAGCGAGAATTAGGAACGAACGACGAAATAATAGAGGAAATGGGAATGGAGACGTTAGTTTGTTGAGTAGAGTTAGGAGAAATATGCACAGATTTAGACAATGTAACAGGAAATATTTGTGTATCGAAATCTTTATCAATGACCATTTGCGCTTTATGTTTATTATTATCAATAAAAATGGTTTGTTGTTTAATATTAATATTTAAATTATAGCGGTTTATATAATCCATTCCTATTATCATATCGTTACAAAGATTTCTAGCTACATGTGCATGAATTTTAGTTTATTGATCTCCGAATTTTATAGTTAATTCCACAATTCCTGATACTAAGAACGATGCCACTCCATCTGCTAATAGAAAAGAATATGAATCTTTATTGATGTATTTATGATGTTTTATTTCTCTTAATGATTTTTCGCTAATAAACGTGACATACTTTTCTATTATTAAGAAATGTGGCATATCCATTTTTTTCTTGTTTTATTTGACATCCATTTAGCATTGTCTGAATCGTTCGGTTTGTTATTACTATTATTATGATTATGATTATCCCTGTTCTTCTTATTGGTATTATAATACGACACGATTATATCCAAGATATTATTATTATGGAAGAATGCTGAACCAATACACAGACCTTGATCTTCTTCTAGGCTTATACATGACTTTTTTTGCTGACTGTAAATACTTCGCACATACTCTTGCGCTTCTTTTCTATTTGGTTTTCCGGATCAGTCATTAAAAGACTATATATCTGACACTATTGACGTTTGCCAGACATATATGGGTAATTCTATCGAACCATTACCAGGTTACATGTGACGAGTTCATTCATGACTCTTATCTAAAAACTGCACCAATAAATGCAAATCGACCAGGACATGCAAAGGCGGAAACAAATGATTCCTATCTTCGCCGTTTGTGCAGTGAACTTGACCCTCATGTTTCTATGAATTCGTGCAACTTGAAATTGCATGAAATTCAACGCTCTTTCGAATGAGATAAGTCTCGAGATTTGCATAAAAACCTGATGTAATAGTTGTACAATCCGAAAGAATTACCCAAGGAAGCTATCTCCGATGTGGTCTTGTTAGGATTTACTATTTCAGTTTTATTCTTTAACTCTCAAGCAGCAGTC
Organism: Didymodactylos carnosus; assembly: GCA_905250885.1. Classification (NCBI taxonomy): domain Eukaryota; kingdom Metazoa; phylum Rotifera; class Eurotatoria; order Philodinida; family Philodinidae; genus Didymodactylos; species Didymodactylos carnosus. The sequence goes on from CAJNOQ010007819.1 coordinate 2,192, forward strand.
ATAAGAAGTTAAATTTTACACATAGCAGTATAAATTCTAATCCCTGCTAACGTTTATTTACGCCTAAAAAGATACCGCGAGATAGGCGCAGATTCAGAAATTTTCAAAATTTTCTAGATGCGTCTGCATGTGCATCTAGCAATAGTTAAATCGATCGATTATCGGGCGATAAATCGATAGTTGCAACCAGAAGAAATCTAACAATCGTCCAATTACTAGATTTCCACTGTCGTTACCCAATAGTAGCAATCGAGTAAAAATCTAGTAATCTAGATGAATCGGGCGATACTAGATTTTTTTGACGCTTGGGATGTTTGATTATAAAAACATTGTAATGTGGGTTGTAATAATGAATCTCTGATAAAACAACCGGCATAAAAAACTGGAAGATGATAAACTATTTTATGAATGAGTGAATTATGTAGCTATTGTACGCATACCCAAACGTCAAAAAAAAAATCAAGTATCACCCGATTAATCTAGATTACTAAATTTTTACTCGACTGCAAATATTAATTTATCGCTCGATAATCGCTCGATTTAACTACTGCTAGTTACACATGCAGACGCAGACGCATCTAGTTAAAAGCCCCTTTTGCAACTAGTAATCTAAATAGCAACTAGTCGTGTACGGTCCGGTTATAGTCGAAATGTATCTAGATTTTCCCCATAAGTAATGTCTGCCTGGGTAAAGTTTACTAAATGCTGAGTTTATGATACGATAACTTATTCATTCCACTAAATAGAACTTAGTGTTTCTTTTGAAGTTTTGTTTATTTAGGAATGGATGCACAACTCTGGAAAAACATTTATCATTAGTCGTTCCACGGAAATGACCCAAATATGAGAAAAAATTAAGATTTTATCCCGTTTTATCTGTTGAAAGGAATCAAAACCGTTAGTGGAAATGTGCATGAATCCTGCCAGTCTCGTGCTACAGTTAGAACGGTATGATACTCGTTTACCCTGTTTTATCCATAAAACATGGAGTTTTTTAATTTTAGCAAATTCATGCACTGATAGACAAGAAAGGACTATCAAGCATCATTTTGATTCTGTACTTAAAATCATAAAAAAAGATTTAGATCATAATTTCGAAGGTTTCTTAGAAGAGTTTCTAAAAACCAAAGTATTTTCTGTTGTTTTTTTGACTTTTATTGAGCTTTGCTGTAGATAAAATAGAATATTTTCTGTCATGCTGAAGTAGATTAGATGAATCGTGACTGAATTCTGAATTTTCTAATTTTTGATGAAAAAAGCCAGAAATGGATTATTTCACTTACGAGGGAAGGTCACCATCTATCCGCTTTTGAGACGAAACCTAGTGGATTATAGGTTATCGACTATGCTGATTCCGAATATGGCCATGGCAGCTGCCCATTAAAATGAGACGTCTCCCAGCTCTATATGACTTTTCTTTGCAAAGTTATAGAATTTACAAGAAAAGCCCTAAATGTTCAGGCTACAATCAGGCCTCATTAAAAAAGGTTTGGGTTATTTTTTAGAGTTTCTGAAAAACTGGTTTTCCGAAACCCGAATCTTCGGAGACCTATTGGCAGCTGCCATGGTCATATTCGAGATCAGCATCGTCGATAACCTTTAATCCACTAGGTTTCGTCTCAAAAGCGATAGGACAGTTGGTGGCATTCCCTCGTTAGTAAAGCTTTTCACTCAGTCTTTTGCAGTTTGCTCTGAAAACTAACATTGTCACGAGATTCAGCATAGGCGATAACCTATGTTTACATTCATTTCGAACAGTTCGAAACCTAACGGCAGAGGAGTCCTAAAACTGCAGAAAAAACGCCCATAGCTCCCGAATCATGGATTCCGATATGTTGCTTAGATCCAGTTTTGTAGAGGACACTTCGAACTATACATCTATGAAAAAAATTGAACTATTTCAATGTCCGTTTTTAGAGTTCCAAACTGGTTTTCCAAAGATCCGCTGCAAAATCGGTTCAAGAACTTTTTCAACAACCGTCTTTGATTGTGAAAGAATAGCCTCAGATGTCTGCTTTTGGTTGTTGAAGACCGCAACGTTTGATCTTACGCTGTTATTGAGTTATTGAAAAAATGGCAACCTGCACCGGATTTTGGAACAGATAGTAACACCCATAGACTTCCTTTGTTACATGCTCCAGTTACCTGTACAAATAGAACTCAAAAATTATTTTTAAGGTGGATAGAGCACACTCTGACGAATCGAACGATTAATAATAAATTGAATTTCGTTTCAATTTTCACTGAAAAGAAGCATGTAGAAATCTTACCGGACATCTTTGCGTATTTTTCAAATTTCTCCTCGATGATGCGATATTTCAGGTTCATTTTTCTACCAAATATCGAACCTCATGAGGTCAAAAAATGACGAAAGTTTAATCTCGATCGGAGTGCTGTTTATCGAGATATCGAAAAAACAAAATGGAAAATCTCACCGGACATTTTGTGGATGAAGGCTCGATTTCCAACAATATAATAGAATTTTGTGTACAAAGAAAGTACTTTTCAAATTATATTTTCTTATCAATTTGTTACGCACTCGAAGCCGTATCGATTCTACTTAGCGACAACCATTTCCAGTTTTTCCTTTAGCTCGACATTACGCTTTAAAATCTCATCGGACATAAATTCCAAAGTGAGTAACAGAGCAAAGAGCAGCGTTTTTCTAATTCGAATCTTACCTCTGTCAGGAATCAAATGATGTGAGATTGTAGAGAAAGATGTAGCCTACAAAATGGAAAAGCAACATTACTCTGAAAGACTAAATATATTGGAAAAAATTCATTTGCTCTCGGTAGACGGCGCCCAAAACCAGTTCAAGATACCCGTTTAAGACTAGCTCCTGTACATTTGGCCATGAAGATTTTAAAACACATTCCTGATAGATTTTGTCATGTGGCATCTTTATTTCTGTCGGATCATATGTGGATTCTCTACCATACATACTCATTCACAATGGATGACGTGAACAAGAGCAAGACTATGCATTGTATTTATTTACTCTGGATGCTGTCCATTTTTGCTTCTAATTCTCACGCTCATCCTATAAGCTGCCAGTCAGTGGATGAGCAACACACTCCTTTCACATCAAATAACGTTCATTTGACGAGATACACTCGGTATACAGTTAGATAATCCAAAATCAGTGATAAGTTTGTTGATCCTCTAGTTTTTTATTGCTTTAAGCTTATGTCTGATTATAGTTAACTGGTTAATACAATCTACTCATGCTTTTTTCCAGTCTAGATTCTACAGAGATACTTACAACTGAAGTTGTTACTTGAAAGATTATAAATAGGAAATCAAACATTGTGTAAAAACACTCTTTAGCCCGTCTTTCTATGCTTTTATTGCCATATCCAAACGGAAAATCGTCAGATCAACACCCGAAGTCAACTGAAATCCGAATAAAACTTGAGTGAGTCTGTTAATACGCAACAAGTTCGACAAAATGTCGACAACTTCTTAAGGATTGAACAAAGAGAAATGCCATTTCCATCTCGTTGGCCTCCGTATGTCGATTGACGTCCTCATTGAATAGTAACAATGGGGCATAGTAGTTTAACATATTAAATACCTACGGTACTGTATGTAGTATACACAAATACTTGTAATCAAAGGCAAACGCAACTAAATGTATCGAAGTCAAATGAGCATATGTTGATACACTATAAGCTGAATTTACTGTAATACCAGTGTATGGTTTAAACCTAAACAGAATCGAAAAGTGGAAGTGTTGAAGTCGCTCTAGTCTGTTTAATAATTTCTCTTATAGTTCATTAACATTAATAGACAAATATGGAATATTACTCAAAGGCAGATGAATGAATATCGATAAATGTTCTAAGGAACATAAATGCTGTATTAGTATTACAATATTTGTGAACTTCGATGTACAAAGAAAACAATCGAACGAAAAATAATTAAGAGTCTTATTTAGATTCACATCATTTTCGTTCATAATTATGTCTTCTTCCTCCGACGGTAGATAACTCATTTTTTGACACAAAACTTTTAAAGAATCAATAAGTTTTTTAAAAGAACAAAAATATCCTTAAAAGTTTGCAGACGAATGTGTAATTCACGTATATTATAGTTCAGTGATACTTCAGAATTCACTGTATAATCGAACATATTACAGAATGAGGAAGATTGAGTGGACAATAATCAGTATTTATAAGACGATTCTATCGTTCATTTAGCGTTAGAAATGAGAATAGGAGTTGGACTGAGTTTAAATAATCAAATATACATAGAACAATTTCATTTGGAATATTTTCAAAACATGATATTTTGCTTCAAACACAATAATCATCATCATTAGTTTCTTTCAAGTGTCTGTTTCCTCTACTTACATAAAGTCGCCATATATTTCATTATGAACTAAAGGGTCCTTTCTCATTGGTTTCATCTGCGATAGATTATATTCTAAATCAAAAACGACCATACAGATAGACAAATTCTTACCGTGCTACTTTACCTTCATTATTACTTAGTTTTCGTTTGTTGCTCTCCATGTCCTAGTTTTATCATTAGCTTTGAATGTTTGACGCGAAAAAAGCATTAGACATGTTCAATCCTTGTTGGTCATTTAGTGATCGCTTTCATTATGTAATGATCTATCGTATATATTCAAGAAGTTTTAAACTAATTGATTTCCTCTCAGTCTCACCAGAAACTCTCTACCACTGTACGTGAGTGTATGTTATGTTCAATAAAACTTCATTAAAGAAAAGTTCCTCTGACTACATCGAATAACTTGTGTAATTTATCGAATAAACGTAGTGCAGAGATATATATATATATTTGAAGTGGTACTTATGTGAAGAATGTGTTTTCGTTGCTCACAGGTATAAATGATAATGGTTAATTAACTGGAGTACATTCTTGTTCTTTCTTGAGTAAACATTATTGTGTGCTTTTTATTCATGTCTTTTGAATTATAACATTCGTTCGAATTGTTATCTAGTTTATTTGTCATAAAATCGGAAGAGACATAGATTGTATATTCGTATTACTTGTACAAAACACACCATGTTGAAGACAGGCACGTGGCGAACTATTTTAGGTTTTAGATCGAACTAAATGCTTTTAATAACAAAGGGCAGAACTCTTATCAATCCTCTTTTTCTAATGTAGCATTATTATTTTCAACTTTCTATGATTAAGAAGGAGAGAAGAATAGTAGAAACAATTCGTACTCTAAGCTGATGTAGTTCATTTGTCGGGTTTTCAATATATTCTTCATCTATGCATGAGATGTCCTGAACGTTTTGTCTGTCCTGGTGTCCCATCAAACTGTAGTCACATCGTAGGCTACATTTCTCATGCATCCGAAGAAAATTGATTTTAATTTTCTTTATCCCGATCATCATCTATATAATCGTTCCCATCTGGATCTTCGACATCGCCATCGTTACTATGCGGCTGATTTCATTTCTGTATGAAGAATACCAGAAATATATTTTTTCTTCGTTATATATATTTATATTTAATCACTTCCGACAAGAATAAACGAAGTCAGCACTTTACCACATAGGTGTAAGACTAAAAACATATCACCGCACTTCGAAATGTTCAAATGCGATTTGAGTCCGGAGGAAGCCGATATTCGGAATCAGCGTGGTCGATTGCCTATGGGTTCATGATTTTCAGTCCGGGGTACTTCCGGAAATTAAAGTCGGGGGCCTTTAAATATCTTGTTATACGATGGACTTTAATAATATTGAGACTTTAGCATTACAATCAATCTGAAAGAGGAGAGTTATAAAAGAAAGTTTGTTAACAAATTAGTCTCATGGAACAGCAATTAATGTACTGAAAATTAATTGTACAAATTAAAAGTATTCTAGCACTCGAAGAGCGCAATTTTATCGGTCCGGAAACCGAGTTCTACGAACAAAAGAAGCTTCTTTTGTGTTTTTCATGTGTTTTTCTTTCGTTTTACACTATTCCGTGTTTATATATACACTACATTTTCCTTTTGACACTTTGTAAAACGTTTATTTGATGTTAGGAGCGTCTGAAGAAACGTCTGCTGATGGTAGGAGCGACCTACCAAAATATCACAATAAATTATTCTATGATTTATAATCATATTCATGGCAGTTTTGCACCTTCTTGATAAACTCTTACATGTACAGCAGTGTTAGCTGGAATGCCATAATTTGAGAAGTCTCGCTCGTCCTCAAGCTGTTTGCTTCCAAAAAAATTGACTTGTCTTTCCGACAGTATAGACGTTCGTTTATAAAACTGCATACTTAACTTGGGCCACTGTGTCATAAAAGAAAATATCTAAATCGATGACTTCCCACTTCCCGTCAGTAGCAGGAAACGAAACAAATACACGGTATGTTTGACGAGACATGTTAGCGAATGTCACCATCCAAATAGTGGTCCCCTCTTTAATATTATCATAGGATGCAAGGGTGTGTTGATCCTCAAGTGTTCGACCATCGCAGCTTAAAAATTGATCACTCGATAGTATATTGGTCTGCTGCGTGATTGTCTCTTTGAGTTGTTTGATAGTAAAATTTGAATCTATATCAATCGAGAATGGTTCACTTAGATCAGTTAACCAACAGTACTCTTTTGTTCTAACACGCTTGATGAGAAGATGCATTGCTAAACATAGGTAAAATGTTTTTTATTCAAATATTTTCTATTCGAAGAATGACATTCATGTTTCACTCACTGAATTCGATCACATGATGTTCAATATACTTTGGTTTATGCCAAAAAAAAATAAATGATTGTAAAATAACGAAAGAGAACAGAAAGATAATATTCTATAAATAAAAGCAGAACCCAAAATTGCACAATATTGTTATAAGGAAAAAACCAACTATAGCATGGACAATTATTTAGCTGTTTGTTTTCGCCGTACAGTAGATCAAGAGCTGTTTGGATCGTCTCAACAACCGAAATGTTAGTATAGAGACTCTCGATGTCAAAACTTACCATTATTTCTTGTTTGTTCGATTTCAGTGTTGTAATCTTTTCCATGAGTTCAAAGCTATCCTTAATAAATGATTTTGACTTCTCTCGTTCACTTGCTAAAATCTGAGTTAAACATTGTGAGCGACGATAGTTATAGGTAGTGGTAGTAGAGATTATAGATCATATCACCGGAACAAAAAAAATAAAGTTGGTTTAGAGTTGCTGAAAACTGATTTTTCGTATTCGGCACACTGGATAATCCAGAAGATTTTCTATTTTTGGCTCGGGATACTTCCGAAACTTTACGAAAAATTTTGAAACAAAATGGCGCAAAAAGTTTTCCATGGAAAAATAATACTAATTTGACAACTTTTCCTAAACCTTCGGAAGTACCTCGGGCCAAAAACAGAATATATTCTGGGTTATCGAGTGTGCTGAATACGAAAAACCACTTTTCAGCAACTCTAAACCAGCTTTATTTTTTTTCCGATGATATGAGTAAGGGAGCGTTTGTTTTATGTATTATTAGATTATTTTGTGTATAATAGTGTTTTTTTACAAAACTTTAATATTGACACAATTAAACTAACAATTTTAAACCCTTTTTTTCAAGCTTTCGAAGCTTCTCGCTTCATCATGAGGCAAAATTTTATTCATAACACGAGAAAGAAACACAGTGTATATATCTATGTAACGTGAACGATACGTATCTTTTTCTACTGGTCATTTGTTGTGGACCAATCCCTTTCCATTTTCTTGTTTTATGGTGAAATCTCTTGATGAATCACTTCTTTTACCTTCCATTGAGAACAACAACGTTTTAAACGAGATTTCATTGAATGCCAGTGTATGTAGTTTTTTTGTCAATTATGTTTCTTTGATCTCTCTTTTTCTTTTGTGCTTTTCAAATGTCAATACGTTTGGTTCATCAAAGATCATAGTATGTTTCAATGTTCGAACATGATCTACCAAAGTAGAGATGTGCCGGGCGTCCCTACCCTAGAGCTTCAAAGTCATAGGGTAGGATAGGACCAGGGCGTCGGCTAAAAAAGGTATATCGTCGGTACAACGTTGAGATCGGTTGCTAGCCACAGTTATTTTAAACTCTTTATTTTATTGGATGCAAGACACCCATTTTTGATGCAATTGGTAATATAAAAAAAGCAACAACAAAGGCTAAACGAAGAAACGATCGACGACATTATGTTGCTACAAAATTTTAAAAAAGAATTTTTATCAATATGATTCATTTATTTAAAAAAATAAAGAAATCATTATAAATGAAAAATTCTCAAATTTTCAATGGGTAGGGTAGGGCGAGGGCTCAAAAAATTTTCACAGGATAGGGCAAACGGCTCTGTAAACAGTTATCCTGCACATCTCTATACCAAAGTCGAATGCACATCTTTCTTCTCTAAGTTTTCAACATGTTTTTCCATTCTTGCTTCTACACTTAATCCCGTTTGAACTACGTAGACTTTATCACAATCTTTACGCTCAATAATATAAACCACACCAACTTTCCTGAAACTATCTCCTTCCATCTGTCTACGAAGTTCTTGTCCAATTGTTCTATGCTTTCTTAATATTATCCGATATTTCACATTAGCATTATGTAAAACCATCACTAATTTTCTACAGAATATGAATTTCCTAAAAAACTAAATACCAGGTTTATTGTGTCATTATCATCTTGTTTCAATGTATGTTGCATGGTGAGACTGCTCGTTTTCGTATTATCAATTCCTAGTCTATGTTTCTCTTTATTGATGGCCTGTTTTACTGTGCTTTCTACGATTTTTTTAGTATCTATTGTTTACCAGTACTATTGTCAGGTAGTTTAGTTCGATATCCAGAAGCCGAGGAGCTGAGCAAATGCTTATGGACCGAATTACTAAAGAAGTAATCAATCCAACTTTTTGATATCTTGGTAAACATGCGTCCCATTTTAGGTAGAGATTTGTGTTAGTTTTCTTTCGATACACAGTAGTATCAATATGATCTTTGGCTGGCTATCAAATACTGCCGACGATGAACAGGTAGATCGAAGTTGATAGAATAATTCTTTCTCAATTACTTTTTGGTCGAGCATGGATCGTAGAAATTCGTTCATTTCCTTCCCTTTCTCTTTAATTAAATTCTTCTTGGTCTTTTTGAATTGTTTGTTAATCAATATTGATCTAGGTTTATCGATATAATCACTCTTGTCTAGAACAACTAAAGCCTTACCTTTGTGGGATTTACAAATTACGATATTTTTGTTTTCTTTTAATGTTTTTATTGCACTTTTCTCTTCATCGTTGATGTTATTAACAATCCTGCATAAAAGTCTCTCATCGTTCCAGATTTTAGTAATCGCAAACAACTACATTGGGTATTACATTTGATTGTATACCTGAAAGCCTAAATGCCTCAGATAACTAAGATACATACTGTATGTATCTTAGGTATATGAGGCATTTAGAGATACATATACAATCTACATGGTGACATAAGTATGTAACATACTTATGTCACCATGTAGATTGTATATGTATCCCCGGAAAGCTGCCCATGGAAAAAACATGACAGAAAAATAAATTTGCAGCGAACGCAAATTGTGCGCGACCTCACGACCAGTCGCTTTTAAACTAATTGGTTCTTCTTCGTGCGGCGAAACTTCTCCACATATTCAACAGCTAGAGAAAATCAGTAATCCCTGAAGGATAACCCATGAAAAAATTTAAAACAA
>CAJNOQ010007820.1:0-11860 GCA_905250885.1 Didymodactylos carnosus
ATTGTTTGTGCGACTTTCTCCCCGTATGACAGTATTGATTTTTGGCACGTATTTCGGCTAGGAAATAGTTTTGAACAGCAGCAGTAATACTGTCGGAGAGGTCTGGTGGAGTTGTCTGTGACACACGTCTGTGACACACGTCTGTGAGAGAATGTTTGTCACAAATATTGGTATATCAAACCAAGTTATCCTACGTTTTCTCGTTTATCTGATGATATGGGATGTTAGCGATGAATTACACCGTTGATCATAATAAAAAAAATGATAGTATAATTTGAATGCGTAGACTACTTACTTGAGTAATCTGACAATAACAGTTGAATACGATGTTTGTCCGTCTTGTTTAGAATCGCAAGCGGTGATTTACTCACTACGATTGGTTAGTTCGCTTGAATAATTAATATAGCATCACAAATCAACAGATACATCGCGAGAAATATAGTTCGGATTATTTTGTGGAGAATACAGGAAAGAGTGAGTCTGACTTATAGCCTACATAAAAGGAAACAGAGAAAAATATCAAATATCATGTCGCCTCAAGGTAAATTGCGCAGGTAATGACATTGATCGCATCGCAATCTGTATCATTATTTCTTTTCATTAGTAGTGCAATAAATAAACAGTATAGACGTGCTCTGTCATATTGATCCGATAAAAGAGAAACCATAAATCAAGAAAGATTAGTATAAGGCATGCTATTTTTCTCTATTTGCTTTGTATAGGCTCTAAGTCAGGTCCACTCTCTCCTGTATTCTCCACAAAATAATCCGAACTATATTTCTCGCGATGTATCTGTTGATTTGTGATGCTATATTAATTATTCAAGCGAACTAACCAATCGTAGTGAGTAAATCACCGCTTGCGATTCTAAACAAGACGGACAAACATCGTATTCAACTGTTATTGTCAGATTACTCAAGTAAGTAGTCTACACATTCAAATTATACTATCATTTTTTTATTATGATCAACGGTGTAATTCTTTGCTAACATCTCATATCTATCACATAAACGAAATCTTAAAATTCGAGATATTTATCGATGCGCACGTGTATATAAAAGAGTAAGAAAACAAATTATTACTGAAAATTTGGTGATTATTATTTCCTGGTCCTAATTCTTATGTTTTGAAAGGCTTTTCTTCCTGCTTTGAATTGTGTATCAATTGATCGGACTCTGTTCAAAATCAGTATTTTTTCTTAGGTTGCATGAAAAATTTTAATGTCTAACTATATTGAAGCAAAATCCAAATTCCAGTTTTAGATTCAGGTTTTGTCTAGTCACAAGCAAAATTGGAGTATTGACTAAGCAAATTTAAACTCTACCAGAAAACTTAACGTTTTCTCGTTTTTTTAGCTTTTTGCTGGAATAAATGTCGTAAAATTTTTTCTGGTCAAAATTAACTTTTGAGATGATATGAGGTTATGCAAGTATACGAAGGCGCGAAAGTCATTTATCTCGTGCATTTTCTTGTGATCTGTCAAATACAATTAAAATTTACGTTTCAAAGCTCTTAATGTATTTAAAAATTAAATTTAAAAACTTTTTAAAATATCGAGTAAAATGAGAATATTTCTGAAGGTGTGCGTTACCTTTGACTAAACGCGTAAAATTCGGACTGGGCACAGAATTCTATGAAAGACAGTATAATGTATTAATAAGGTACGGGGAACTCCACTTGAAAAAGTCAGAAAGTGAAATAATTCAGTTAGAAAATGTGAAAGATATTTTATGAGATTATAAATAAAAAGAACACTTTCATAATTAATACCAAACTACTAATTAATAATAAATTTTTCCTTTGTTTTGAAGCAAAAAATGTCACTGATTCTGTATCATTTAATCTTTTTTTCAAAAATCTTGATTTTTTTGGTGAGAAAAGATGTTTATTTATTATTATTTTCTTGGATTATTAATTATTTTTCTTAGATAAAAATATAAAAAATGACCGAGACAATATTTCATGTAAAACTTTAAGTTCATCACTGTTTCTGCTTTATTTGAACTTTAAAGCGTTTCTATCAAAGAAACTAAATTTAGAATAAAATTTGTTCTGTCTGTTATTCAATGTTCTTATATATTGTCAATATAAAAGAGAAATTTTCATTTATGTTTAACACGAAAAAATGTGAGCGTGGGAAAGAGAAAGACGAAAAAAAGTAACAGAACAGGAAAAATGTCTAAATTTACTATCAGAAATCGCAAAAACTGTGGCGACCCTATCAGAAACTCAAAGTCAAATTATAAGAAGCCCGCTGTCGAATTTGCCTTGAAATTCTGCATATGTACCCTTAGTTTTAACTAATTTGATGCAGCTCGGCAAAAGTAGCTAATTTTCTAATGTAATGAAAGTATGGGTATAACTTCGTATGTGTACATCGATATGCTTGAATACCCAACCACATAAAGACTGGATAAAGAACACGTGAAAATAAACCCATGAAACGACACTGATGGTTTTCCTTGTCCGTCTATCTCGTGTTTCTATTTCTCATTCACTAAAACGCTTCATGACGTCGAATGTTTTACATTTGGCACGTACCGAAGGCTCTGACAAATCAAACCACTGGCTGACGGGCACCTCCTCGCTCTTCTAGCATAACACCAAAAATAAATAACTCTATTAATAGAAGCTAATGAAGGGCTGCTCTCCAACTCGTACGGCAACCATCTCGTATAATTATTACTACTAATCAACGGACACCTCGTATTCATCCCTACTTTTACCTTGCTCTCACTCTTCCACCTGATCGTAACGGTTCAGGCCGATGGCTGTCACGTTCACCAAAAGTTCAAGCATAATGATTAATTTCTGGAATTCTATCCGATGTACTTTTTCTAACACATAAGTTCAATATTCTTATTCACATTAAGATTTTTAACCAGTCAAAGGTTCACATAGATGATTAAAAGTACCAATATGTACCGATAAAAGTATCAATATATATGATTACTAACTCAGAGAGCACTGGTACTCACCCCTCTTCTCTGTTTGTACTTACACTTACGACAGAGTCGGAACGGTACACACTGATCACCGCCACGTTCCCCAAAAGTTCAAGCTTAACGATTAGTTCTTAGGATGCGCTCTGCTGTGCGCTTCGTACTTTGATGTAAACGAGTCGCAACGATGCTAACTAACGATCGCTGCCGGAGCTTATGGATCGATTGGTGTTTTCTTGAAACCTAACCAAATCGAAAAAGTTTCAAACTGAGCCGAATCGAACCAATCGATTTTTCAAACCTTCCGAACCGAAGCGAATCTGGCCAATGCTGATTTTTGTATAACCTTTGTATTATTTATATTATAAAAATTTTTGAAGAAAAATTGAAAATACTTGAAGGATGTAAAAACTGAAAAATCCTTCAAGCTCAAAAGACCTTTAATATCTCGGCTCTAGATCGAGTTGAAGTCCTCAAACCATTTTTTCGAATTCAGCGTTAAAAACTGAGTATAAAAACGTTGCATGATGAATTTCGTAGTTAAAAGCCTGTGCAGCACGGGTGTCGAAACCGGTCCTCTAAAGTATTTTGTTTTTACCTCCTTCAAGTACGTTCAGTTTTTTGCGAGGGAAAAAACTTTGGAAACATTTTTGAAGGATACATTTCATTAATCAACTCGATAAGCTAGCTCTATCTAACGATGTATAATTAGTTGCATTCCGCGCGTCGCATTCTGCTTGACGCTTTGATAAAAGTTCAATGGGAGAGGAGAAGAAAATACTGTGAGCCTCACCTAGTTTGAAGGTGAGTTTTGATAGGTGAGCTCACCTATGATTTGATATCTTTCTAGACCCACTGTTTTAAAGATAGAGCAAAAACAGTCCAACACGCTGCATTGAAATTTTCATCCCTGATAGTATATTCTTTTTTTTTGCATTTTCGTACAAGTATTGATAATGATTGTATAAAGAGAGAGCCAATCAGCTCATCATTTGTATATACCAGAGTTCGATCAGATAAATGCTAAACTAACTAAATTAAGAACAATATCTACCTTTTGCGCAGTAGCACTTTTTAGATGTACTTTTTCAATCTCCCAACAAAAAGTAGCCGAAACTGAACCGAACCTCTCAGCGAGTAAGAAATTTCGCGAACCCAACCGATCGATTAATTCAGAAGTCCACACTATAGTAATTTGAATGCCTATGCTGGTCTTGGGATAAACTGTGCCTATCCGAACTCGTACGATCATTCAACAACAACATCGGCTTCTCGGTACAGCTGCTCTTGTCAATGTCGTTGGCGCTCGGATCAAGGTATCGCATACATAACAGAAAATTCTTCACTTGAGTGTGTCACTGTATGCAAGGCTATTTGATCGAATGCTTGTGTTAGTTAGAATACCTATGTTTGTTTTGGGATAAACTTTTTTTTTACTGAGGATGACCTAGACAAGTTCTTTGTTGAACTTTTGTCATTACCCTGCCATTTTATTACCATCATGGACTAAAATAAAACTGATTGATTGATTGAACTGTGCTTATTCGAACTCGTATTCAAGAACAGTACCTGATTAAAAAACCGCTAGCTATTGAAACTTAGTAGTTGGTTGCAGTATTCCGTTGTTGTAATACTTTTATCCTTCTCTTATTTTTATTCATATTGGCAGGACGTACTATTTAAACAAATAAAGCTCTTTTCTCTTCCTCTCATCCATTGCTGCAAGATTAAATTCACGTGTCCGTATTCTGTCGCACTGACAGCACAGTATTGTTGTTGAATGGTTTTTGGGAGAGAGAAAAGTAATAATAAGAATAAGAATGAGAAAGATGATTGTGCAGAAACAAAGTCTTATCGCACTCTGTGCTCCGTCACCGCAGAGTCACTGTTTGTCTTTGTAAGTACATTTTAGTCACATGTGCATGCCTATGGTGAAGGTTATTAATTGTTAGTTTAAGAAAGTCGTGAAAATGAAGGAGAGCAGCGATCTCGACCAAAGTGAATGGCATTTTTATAGACAAGAAAACCTTAATATATTTCTTTTAAATCAATCGACAAATAAATGCACAAAATTCTTAAAAAAAGTTTTGCCAGCCAGACAAACTCAACCGCGGCGTATTGTTCCACATGCTATGCGAGCACCGGCATTTCTACAAAGAAGGAGATACATATGAATACCTAGGAGAAAGGCGTCAACTGATTAACTCACCCAGTTGTGTTGCTTTCACCCTTGCCTGTATGCCCACCGTCATCAGTCAAATTGTGAATCATGATAGGTAAACCGATAACATTTCGAGTCACATCGAATCCAATCGAAATGACATCATCCCGTTGTGCAATGTAGGCGCCTCCACCGGCATTCGTTTCAATATTGCCTAGATCACCGACATGTCGAATTGGATCGCGTGGCATCCCATGAGAAACATCTGTGAAAGCAAAGTATTGCTCTGAGACGAACAAAGAGATTCAAACCACTACCACTCACTGTACGGATTGAAATGGGCACCGCCAGCTGTGCAATTGTGGTTGTCTCCAATGGGTAGAGAATGGATATGGAAACCCTATGATCGAAAATCATTTGATTTTCTTCAAGTGAGAAAATACAGAGTGTAACAAAACCATTACGCCTCCTCTGCAACTTAAAGTATAAATGATATCACAGAGTATTATATGCCAAATTAATGCTCATTAAAAACTGGATTTATGAGTGTAATTATAGACCGTACAGCAATTATTGACTATAGAATTATTCAAATGTCTTGAACTATATGCCAAAATGCGCTCCTATTTTACGGTTTTCATTCTTCATGCACATATTTTAATAAAAATAATAGCAGATTCATGATCTCCATCAAAACCTGAATCTATAGACATGTCATTTGTATATTTTTGACGAAAAACATCCTGGGTGTACCTCAGACAAAAATTTTTGTTGACCTTAAATATCCTGATTTTATATATCGGTCGAAACAGCTTTTGACTGAGATTACGAATTTGATATTATTTTTGTTGAAAAATGGAATGAAAAAAGCAAAAAGTGCAAGATACGAGCCCGTCCATTTTTTTCGAAAAATTCTTTTTCGTCAAAAATATACAAATGACATGTCTATAGATTCAGGTTTTGATGGAGATCATGAATCTGCTATTATTTTTATTAAAATATGTGCATGAAGAATGAAAACCGTAAAATAGGAGCGCATTTTGGCATATAGTTCAAGACATTTGAATAATTCTATAGTCAATAATTGCTGTACGGTCTATAATTACACTCATAAATCCAGTTTTTAATGAGCATTAATTTGGCATATAATACTCTGTGATATCATTTATACTTTAAGTTGCAGAGGAGGCGTAATGGTTTTGTTACACTCTGTATTTTCTCACTTGAAGAAAATCAAATGATTTTCGATCATAGGGTTTCCATATCCATTCTCTACCCATTGGAGACAACCACAATTGCACAGCTGGCGGTGCCCATTTCAATCCGTACAGTGAGTGGTAGTGGTTTGAATCTCTTTGTTCGTCTCAGAGCAATACTTTGCTTTCACAGATGTTTCTCATGGGATGCCACGCGATCCAATTCGACATGTCGGTGATCTAGGCAATATTGAAACGAATGCCGGTGGAGGCGCCTACATTGCACAACGGGATGATGTCATTTCGATTGGATTCGATGTGACTCGAAATGTTATCGGTTTACCTATCATGATTCACAATTTGACTGATGACGGTGGGCATACAGGCAAGGGTGAAAGCAACACAACTGGGTGAGTTAATCAGTTGACGCCTTTCTCCTAGGTATTCATATGTATCTCCTTCTTTGTAGAAATGCCGGTGCTCGCATAGCATGTGGAACAATACGCCGCGGTTGAGTTTGTCTGGCTGGCAAAACTTTTTTTAAGAATTTTGTGCATTTATTTGTCGATTGATTTAAAAGAAATATATTAAGGTTTTCTTGTCTATAAAAATGCCATTCACTTTGGTCGAGATCGCTGCTCTCCTTCATTTTCACGACTTTCTTAAACTAACAATTAATAACCTTCACCATAGGCATGCACATGTGACTAAAATGTACTTACAAAGACAAACAGTGACTCTGCGGTGACGGAGCACAGAGTGCGATAAGACTTTGTTTCTGCACAATCATCTTTCTCATTCTTATTCTTATTATTACTTTTCTCTCTCCCAAAAACCATTCAACAACAATACTGTGCTGTCAGTGCGACAGAATACGGACACGTGAATTTAATCTTGCAGCAATGGATGAGAGGAAGAGAAAAGAGCTTTATTTGTTTAAATAGTACGTCCTGCCAATATGAATAAAAATAAGAGAAGGATAAAAGTATTACAACAACGGAATACTGCAACCAACTACTAAGTTTCAATAGCTAGCGGTTTTTTAATCAGGTACTGTTCTTGAATACGAGTTCGAATAAGCACAGTTCAATCAATCAATCAGTTTTATTTTAGTCCATGATGGTAATAAAATGGCAGGGTAATGACAAAAGTTCAACAAAGAACTTGTCTAGGTCATCCTCAGTAAAAAAAAAGTTTATCCCAAAACAAACATAGGTATTCTAACTAACACAAGCATTCGATCAAATAGCCTTGCATACAGTGACACACTCAAGTGAAGAATTTTCTGTTATGTATGCGATACCTTGATCCGAGCGCCAACGACATTGACAAGAGCAGCTGTACCGAGAAGCCGATGTTGTTGTTGAATGATCGTACGAGTTCGGATAGGCACAGTTTATCCCAAGACCAGCATAGGCATTCAAATTACTATAGTGTGGACTTCTGAATTAATCGATCGGTTGGGTTCGCGAAATTTCTTACTCGCTGAGAGGTTCGGTTCAGTTTCGGCTACTTTTTGTTGGGAGATTGAAAAAGTACATCTAAAAAGTGCTACTGCGCAAAAGGTAGATATTGTTCTTAATTTAGTTAGTTTAGCATTTATCTGATCGAACTCTGGTATATACAAATGATGAGCTGATTGGCTCTCTCTTTATACAATCATTATCAATACTTGTACGAAAATGCAAAAAAAAAGAATATACTATCAGGGATGAAAATTTCAATGCAGCGTGTTGGACTGTTTTTGCTCTATCTTTAAAACAGTGGGTCTAGAAAGATATCAAATCATAGGTGAGCTCACCTATCAAAACTCACCTTCAAACTAGGTGAGGCTCACAGTATTTTCTTCTCCTCTCCCATTGAACTTTTATCAAAGCGTCAAGCAGAATGCGACGCGCGGAATGCAACTAATTATACATCGTTAGATAGAGCTAGCTTATCGAGTTGATTAATGAAATGTATCCTTCAAAAATGTTTCCAAAGTTTTTTCCCTCGCAAAAAACTGAACGTACTTGAAGGAGGTAAAAACAAAATACTTTAGAGGACCGGTTTCGACACCCGTGCTGCACAGGCTTTTAACTACGAAATTCATCATGCAACGTTTTTATACTCAGTTTTTAACGCTGAATTCGAAAAAATGGTTTGAGGACTTCAACTCGATCTAGAGCCGAGATATTAAAGGTCTTTTGAGCTTGAAGGATTTTTCAGTTTTTACATCCTTCAAGTATTTTCAATTTTTCTTCAAAAATTTTTATAATATAAATAATACAAAGGTTATACAAAAATCAGCATTGGCCAGATTCGCTTCGGTTCGGAAGGTTTGAAAAATCGATTGGTTCGATTCGGCTCAGTTTGAAACTTTTTCGATTTGGTTAGGTTTCAAGAAAACACCAATCGATCCATAAGCTCCGGCAGCGATCGTTAGTTAGCATCGTTGCGACTCGTTTACATCAAAGTACGAAGCGCACAGCAGAGCGCATCCTAAGAACTAATCGTTAAGCTTGAACTTTTGGGGAACGTGGCGGTGATCAGTGTGTACCGTTCCGACTCTGTCGTAAGTGTAAGTACAAACAGAGAAGAGGGGTGAGTACCAGTGCTCTCTGAGTTAGTAATCATATATATTGATACTTTTATCGGTACATATTGGTACTTTTAATCATCTATGTGAACCTTTGACTGGTTAAAAATCTTAATGTGAATAAGAATATTGAACTTATGTGTTAGAAAAAGTACATCGGATAGAATTCCAGAAATTAATCATTATGCTTGAACTTTTGGTGAACGTGACAGCCATCGGCCTGAACCGTTACGATCAGGTGGAAGAGTGAGAGCAAGGTAAAAGTAGGGATGAATACGAGGTGTCCGTTGATTAGTAGTAATAATTATACGAGATGGTTGCCGTACGAGTTGGAGAGCAGCCCTTCATTAGCTTCTATTAATAGAGTTATTTATTTTTGGTGTTATGCTAGAAGAGCGAGGAGGTGCCCGTCAGCCAGTGGTTTGATTTGTCAGAGCCTTCGGTACGTGCCAAATGTAAAACATTCGACGTCATGAAGCGTTTTAGTGAATGAGAAATAGAAACACGAGATAGACGGACAAGGAAAACCATCAGTGTCGTTTCATGGGTTTATTTTCACGTGTTCTTTATCCAGTCTTTATGTGGTTGGGTATTCAAGCATATCGATGTACACATACGAAGTTATACCCATACTTTCATTACATTAGAAAATTAGCTACTTTTGCCGAGCTGCATCAAATTAGTTAAAACTAAGGGTACATATGCAGAATTTCAAGGCAAATTCGACAGCGGGCTTCTTATAATTTGACTTTGAGTTTCTGATAGGGTCGCCACAGTTTTTGCGATTTCTGATAGTAAATTTAGACATTTTTCCTGTTCTGTTACTTTTTTTCGTCTTTCTCTTTCCCACGCTCACATTTTTTCGTGTTAAACATAAATGAAAATTTCTCTTTTATATTGACAATATATAAGAACATTGAATAACAGACAGAACAAATTTTATTCTAAATTTAGTTTCTTTGATAGAAACGCTTTAAAGTTCAAATAAAGCAGAAACAGTGATGAACTTAAAGTTTTACATGAAATATTGTCTCGGTCATTTTTTATATTTTTATCTAAGAAAAATAATTAATAATCCAAGAAAATAATAATAAATAAACATCTTTTCTCACCAAAAAAATCAAGATTTTTGAAAAAAAGATTAAATGATACAGAATCAGTGACATTTTTTGCTTCAAAACAAAGGAAAAATTTATTATTAATTAGTAGTTTGGTATTAATTATGAAAGTGTTCTTTTTATTTATAATCTCATAAAATATCTTTCACATTTTCTAACTGAATTATTTCACTTTCTGACTTTTTCAAGTGGAGTTCCCCGTACCTTATTAATACATTATACTGTCTTTCATAGAATTCTGTGCCCAGTCCGAATTTTACGCGTTTAGTCAAAGGTAACGCACACCTTCAGAAATATTCTCATTTTACTCGATATTTTAAAAAGTTTTTAAATTTAATTTTTAAATACATTAAGAGCTTTGAAACGTAAATTTTAATTGTATTTGACAGATCACAAGAAAATGCACGAGATAAATGACTTTCGCGCCTTCGTATACTTGCATAACCTCATATCATCTCAAAAGTTAATTTTGACCAGAAAAAATTTTACGACATTTATTCCAGCAAAAAGCTAAAAAAACGAGAAAACGTTAAGTTTTCTGGTAGAGTTTAAATTTGCTTAGTCAATACTCCAATTTTGCTTGTGACTAGACAAAACCTGAATCTAAAACTGGAATTTGGATTTTGCTTCAATATAGTTAGACATTAAAATTTTTCATGCAACCTAAGAAAAAATACTGATTTTGAACAGAGTCCGATCAATTGATACACAATTCAAAGCAGGAAGAAAAGCCTTTCAAAACATAAGAATTAGGACCAGGAAATAATAATCACCAAATTTTCAGTAATAATTTGTTTTCTTACTCTTTTATATACACGTGCGCATCGATAAATATCTCGAATTTTAAGATTTCGTTTATGTGATAGATATGAGATGTTAGCAAAGAATTACACCGTTGATCATAATAAAAAAATGATAGTATAATTTGAATGTGTAGACTACTTACTTGAGTAATCTGACAATAACAGTTGAATACGATGTTTGTCCGTCTTGTTTAGAATCGCAAGCGGTGATTTACTCACTACGATTGGTTAGTTCGCTTGAATAATTAATATAGCATCACAAATCAACAGATACATCGCGAGAAATATAGTTCGGATTATTTTGTGGAGAATACAGGAGAGAGTGGACCTGACTTAGAGCCTATACAAAGCAAATAGAGAAAAATAGCATGCCTTATACTAATCTTTCTTGATTTATGGTTTCTCTTTTATCGGATCAATATGACAGAGCACGTCTATACTGTTTATTTATTGCACTACTAATGAAAAGAAATAATGATACAGATTGCGATGCGATCAATGTCATTACCTGCGCAATTTACCTTGAGGCGACATGATATTTGATATTTTTCTCTGTTTCCTTTTATGTAGGCTATAAGTCAGACTCACTCTTTCCTGTATTCTCCACAAAATAATCCGAACTATATTTCTCGCGATGTATCTGTTGATTTGTGATGCTATATTAATTATTCAAGCGAACTAACCAATCGTAGTGAGTAAATCACCGCTTGCGATTCTAAACAAGACGGACAAACATCGTATTCAACTGTTATTGTCAGATTACTCAAGTAAGTAGTCTACGCATTCAAATTATACTATCATTTTTTTTATTATGATCAACGGTGTAATTCATCGCTAACATCCCATATCATCAGATAAACGAGAAAACGTAGGATAACTTGGTTTGATATACCAATATTTGTGACAAACATTCTCTCACAGACGTGTGTCACAGACGTGTGTCACAGACAACTCCACCAGACCTCTCCGACAGTATTACTGCTGCTGTTCAAAACTATTTCCTAGCCGAAATACGTGCCAAAAATCAATACTGTCATACGGGGAGAAAGTCGCACAAACAAT
>CAJNOQ010007821.1:0-11860 GCA_905250885.1 Didymodactylos carnosus
CAAAAACCCTAAGGATTTTGGAGTATTTCGCAGCTTTCTCCCTTGAGAAAGTACTTTTGCTTGAAAATAAGGTCATATTCGGAATCAGCGTGAAAAACTGCATTGAATGGTGTATAACTCATCTAGTTTCGGTCGCTTGATTTTGAATTCTAGAGATTTCTTAGTTTTTGAGACTCACACAAACAATTTCGTGCTGAAAATTTGAAATGCCCACTGTGTTAGGGGAGTGAAACAGCAAAGATCATCAGATAGTGTTTCGAATATCAAAAGCCATTATGACGGCGTTCAATCGTATATTCACAAAGCTGTTTTTTAGTATCTCGTATCAAAACGTAACTAAATGTTTTATATTCACCGTATTCTACAGGTGCAATACTACGTGATTTCCAGGTGTTCTATCTAATTCATAAGCTTAATACATCAAACGACCTTTAATCACTGCATTGAGTGCTGTAACAAAAATTGATGAATTTTTCAATCAAAGATGATTCGAAAAAACTTTCCGCAAATGTTTTGGAACAAAATTTATTGTGCATGAGTAATCATGTCTACGAACTCAAATACTTGCTGAAGTGAAAACTTGATTAACACTAGTCTATAGGGTTTTACCTGCAAATCTCGTTCCTTTTGGTATGCCTTAAGTAATTATAAATAAAATTTATTTAAAGATATATCCTTGCATATTTGTTGAAAAACTGTATATACAGGACGACTTTTGACAAATTTTCGATGTACTTCGGTGTTTTACAAAAATATTTTCAGAAATTCCATTGTTCAAAAGTGTAATTTAAAATCCATTTTTAGATTAATTTTCAAAAATTTAAAAGTTATTCAAGAATACAGTTCATTGATGTACAAAATCCGATGAAGTTATGTAAGAACTTTAAAAACTAATTAAAAGTATGTCTATTTTTAGCAAGTTTTGAGTAGAAATTCTCTTGCATTCTATAGTTCATATCTTTACCATAGACAACACTAGTTAATTCTAAAAGTTTATCTATATTATGTTGTTTTAAAAAAGAAAAACAGCTTAAAAAAAGCAAAATACAGTTAACAATAGAAGTTACATAAATAAATCACAAGTACAATATCATCAAAGCACCAGCTATACATACATACAGAAACTAAAAGTCTCAAATAGGCATATTATTAAAAATATTAATGGTAGAGATTTCGTGTTAAACGTGTACGCTGTAATTCTTGTGTTCGTCTTTCTCGTCGAGCGACTGTTGTTTCATTGAATCGAGAAGTAGTTTGTTGTTGTTGTTGTACTGTTCGATTAATCGGATTGTTTAAGAATTGCAAATTATCTAGAGAAGAATGAAAATATTTTGCTTCAATCTATGAGATAGGATCGATTTGTAATTTCATCGTACCGTTTATGAAATAGAAGATAAAAAGCTTTGGATAGAACACTGTATTAGAGGTGTATAAGAAAAGAAAATGCTGACTACAATTTCTATAATGAAGGAGATACTATAATTTTTCCATTTTCTATAATGAAGGATTTTGCTTAAATAAAACGTTGCCGAGATCTATTATCGATATTCTATTCCATTCTGAAGCTACCAAATATTACCAGACACAAGTTTTAATACTCCTGGGAAGTCCGAGGCATACCGAAAGGATAAGAAATGAGAGTTTGTTTGACTTCCATTTTGAAGAGGGCGCTTTAGGCTATCTACTCAATCTCATTATCTAAAGATCGCTCGTTTCTAAAAAATCTACTTTGTAAAATAAAAGTAGACGAAGAAAGCGATATTATTTTTATTATGAAAGGACTCCTACAGTCGTCCTCTTTCGGATGGTGAAAATCGCAGCTGCACTCTCTGTGCAAATCTTTTTAAAAAATCTCAGTATTCGCCAGCAGTTTCTATAAAAAGTGTAGCACAGTGGCACTCCAACCATATGTTCAAAAAGTTACAAGTACCTAGTGAATGTACGTGAGATCAAGTATTTAGCTACTTGGAAATTTTCTAAAATACTTGGTTAAGCACTTGTCAAGCAGTTTTAGATTTAATACGTGCCAAGTACTTGGAAGAACTTCGGATTAGAGATGTGTAACTCGATCCGTATCCAATGCGACCCGAAGGCTTGGTACAGGTACGAAGTTGCCGGATACGGGTTCCAGTTTTTTAATTTACCTGAAAACCGGAAGGTTCTAGTGGAAAGCCCACAAAATTTTAGTGAAAAAATACTAATAGTTTAGCTAAAATACATGAAGGTTTTAAAAGAATTACTTGAGAACGTAATGATAATTTGACATCTTCAGCCGAAACACAAAAGAAAATTTTTAGGCATAAGTCGGGTACGGATCGGGTACGGGTGGAAAAAAAAATTTCCGGCCGGGTACGGGTACGAAAATGATACCCGTGCACATCTCTACTTCGGATACTTGCATGTATTTCGCAAGTACTCACCAGGTTACCTGCCAACTACTTGATGAAGTACTTATACTTGTTAAATTACCTGATAAGTACCTTTTTTACTTGCAAAAAAAACTCCAGATACTCTGGAGTTTCATTACTTACCCAAGTACTTTTCTAAGTACTTGGTCTCAAGTACATTCACTAGGGTACCCGCTGCAAATCAGTCAGCAAGATTAAATCTGAATACGGTAGATTTAAAAAGGGAAAAAAGGAATTTTTGTTTCAACAAGTGATACGTATCTTTAAGTAGTGAGAGTTATGTACTGGAGATGCTCATGAAAAAAATTTTTAATTTTTTTCTGAAATAGCGAACTAAATGCTACTTCGTGTAGCGAGTTCAAAGGTAAAAAGGATTTCTATGTTGAATTTTAACTTTCATTCTATAATATTTATTAAACTTAAAAGTACCTGTATGAGTATCTGATAGACGTTGGTATGGTGATTCATGAATCGGTGTTGAACCTTGTTGAATAGGTGGAAGAATTAAACGATCAGATGGACGAGTACTAGCACTCCTAGAACAAAAATAATTTCAAAACCAACTGAAATTCTCTTAGAATAACGCCACCTGAACAAAAATATATAACTAATAAGTTGCATCGTAAAAGAAAAATACTGATATTAGTTTAAAAATATCCCCGTCCCACTCGCACACATTTCGAATCTTGTTGAAAAATGTGAGTGCCAATGTCTGATTGTCACTAGGAGTGCATCGGTCTTTTTTTCGTCTTTTTCAAAAATTCATAATAAATGGTTTATACTTTCGTAAAAACGAGTTGCAACATTCTTTTAAAAGGACAGTTTTGTAGAGAAAACATTTATCTACAAGATAGTATACAGAAGGTGTTTTAGAAGTTTTTGTTTCCTTTTAGAAAGGAAACAAAAATTAACTACTATATACCATCTTGTAGAGAAATGTTTTCTTTACAAAACTGTCCTTTTTGAAAGAATGTTGCAACTTGTTTTTACGAAAGTATAAATCAAGTATAAACCACCAAAAAAAACCGATGCACTCCTAATTGTCGCTAGCATTTTTATCTTAGAGGATCGTTATAGAAAAATCGATGTGTTTTTATCCCGAGTGTGTGACATGATCTTCTACGGGTTTTCTGAAGATCCTCTATTTCCATTCAGCCATATTAGGACTAATCGAAAAGATGATTCAATCGATCTCTTTTTTGAATTTTTACCATAGAATTTGAGATCTTATCGCAGATTCCAAACTTTTTCTCTAAAATATACTTTTCTTTTCGAACTGCTGAAAAATCTTTTAGAAATCTCAACATTTTTCATGTCGTTTTCAGCATTCTTCAATATTTCGGAAGGAAAAATATATTTTGGAGAAAAAGTTCAGAATGTACGATAGGATCTCAAATTCTATGGTACAAATTTCGGATCGACTGAACCACCTTTTCGATGAGTCGTAACATGGCTGAATGGAAGGACAGAAGGCCTTCAGAAAAAACCGTAGAAGATCATGTCGCACACTCGGGATAAAAACACATTGATTTTTCTATAACGATTCTCTGTCTTTGATAAAAATGCTAGACCGATCCGACATTGGCACTCACATTTTTCAACATATGTGAGGGTGCACAGTATATCCCTGAATGTCACGTTTTCTTGTATTAGTTTTCACGTAGCAAGAGTACCCATCATTGAGAGAAAATAATAAACATAACGATACACCACGTAAGCTTTTAACATCCATCATTTCGATCATTCGTCAACATGTGATTTTAAAAGAGCAAAGCAAAAGTGAATTTGTAGAAAAATATCAATTATTTCAGCTTGTCTAAGGATTCTTTTTATCTTTGTTCAATGTGACAAACAATAATAAATAATCTTCTTATTTTAGAATATTTACAATATCAACGCATACGCTATTGTAACTATCAAAGCAGTGTATAGAAAACAACAACTGAAATCACACAATTAGCAAATGAATCACGATTTTCATATATTTTGATAAACAACAAAGTGATAGACAATTTGATAATGAAAACAACAAGCAGTGGTAGAGTGCGTGTGTACATGAACTATGTCTGCTTTACCTCCAACTACTTAATGGATTCACGGACAAATTCGGTGGTGAAAGTGTGAGTCGTCTTAAATGCAATGTTCCACGACTTTCACTGTTGAATGTGCGTAAGGAAAAAATGGAATTTTAGGAAATTATGTGGTTAGAACTAGTGCTGATAACACTTACAGATGTCTAGCATGAAGATAATCTGTTGTTCGTTTACTACTCGATGATGGTTGTCGCTTGATAAGACCATCATTGGGAACAAATCGTGTTGTTTTTTGACCAAACAATATGTCTGATGTTGTACTTGAAGTTAAACAATCACGAACTAATGTTCGAGATGTTGAACTTAAATTTTCACTATGCAATAATTCCTTGAAGATAGCTTTCATTACTGATATCTACGATAAAACGATTGAGCATATTTTAGGTATGAATTGAGCTAAAATGCATACCTCTTGTTTTTGTTTTCTATATGTTTCATGTGCTATTTTAATTAGTTGTATACATTCTTCTGGGGTTGGTTCACGTGACACACTCGGTTCAATTGTTACTTGTAATGGATCTAGACTTGTTATCGATGATAAACTAACGGGTGAAAATGACTTATTATGCGTTGTTATCGTTACTTTCTGTATATCTTGAGTTATGCTGGAATTATCACTTAAAGAGTAGAGGAAAAATCGAAAAGAAGTAACAGGTAAAACAACGAACTTTAACTTACGTTTCTGGAAATAACGGTTGTGGTGGTGGTTGAGATATTACTGTACTTGTCGGCTGGGTTGCTACAGCTCGTTTTTTAAAATCATCAATCGTTTTCACTAAATATTCATTTTTTCGTTCCAATTCAATTAGTTTCTGTTTCAATTCTTCAACTTGTTTTTCATAATACAATCGTTGAACTTCTTGCAGACGTTTTTCTGAACAAAGAAATAATCATTCATATCAAGATTTTTTTAAGACTCAATATCTATGAGGATCTTTAAAAGCGAAAAATTGGCGTTGTTATAATGTTTTACTATATGATTTTGAGCTTCGAAAAGACTAAAATGTTATTAAAACTTTGTCCGTCTGTATACTTGCTAATAGTATGGTAGTCTCCGTGTGAATAGACAGCGATGAATAAAGACAGTAATATCTACGACGTTGAGAGATACCAAAGTTTTTATAATAAGCAATATTATTTAGTACAATCAGGCGCACATTGTCCACCGTTAATACCAACACTGATCATATAATTATGATACGTTATTGCCCATTTTTTTGAAGGATAATTTTGACCTCTCAATCGATTTTTCTCATATTCAGGCAAACATAGAGTGATCTTATTGTCGCAGACTCGTATACGCTGACTCTTGGATGATTCTCATCCGCAGTCATCAACACTTATGATAACAAAAATGATATATATACAAATAAAATCTGTCTGATCACCATCACCCTCACATTGACTGTTGTTAATCATCGCAGCAACATGCTTAAAATCCAGCTGTCGGATGCCAGTTTGCTATTATGAGTCTCAGTAAAGAAAAACTACTTCTGTAATAGGATTCCGCCAGTTCAAAGGTCAAATAACAATGTGTCAAAATCAACTTTCAAAAAATGGCTTATAATCACATGATATGATTAGAGTCGATATCCAATGTGAACAATTCAGTGAATCAAGTGTCAATTTTTCATGTCTTTAATGATCTTATATTATTCAAACAAAAAGCCAAGCAAATTTTTTTGGTTGCTAAACGAAGTTCCGGTGCATTTGTGTTCATTAGAGTGTAACTGTGTGTACGTAAGAAAATAATTGTGTTCGAATGGGTCGCTGAACTATATAGTATCTAGCGAATTAGCTCACGATAATATTTATTTACCTTCGAGTAAACGATTTCCTAGAACGGAAAATTAATCAGAAGCGATTGTAAGATGCGTACGGTTACTTGGAAAATGTAAACGAATATTCTAACTTTGTTATCGCTCACCTAAATTTGTTTCTGTCTTAGATAAATCAGATATTTGACTCGCAGTCGGTACTATTGTTGTTATTGTTGTTGTCGTCGGTTTTGTCCAATTGCGATCTACTGTTCCATTCGTCGTCGTTGTTGGTACTTGAGATACAATATCCGATCTACTATTTCTGGAAGATGGTCTAATATTAATCAAATGAAAATGTAAATCTAAATAATAAATACACAATTAATTTTTCCTTCTCATTTTTTAAGAGTAGAGGAAATTTTTATTGTTTGTATTAAAATTACAAAAATTTGATGATCTGTTCCAGTAAAATTGATATATTTGTATTAAACAAGTATAATATTTTGATTTTTTTGCTCGGATAAGAACAAGGTGATAAGATCTTCTCTAAGGAGTATAAACACTTCTTATTTTATGACTACTTCTTTCAATTACCTTCACTTTCGACTACCAGGAAGCATTTTGTAAAGTGTGGTTATCAGACTTCTCTCTACAGCAAGTTGAGTGTTTAATCACGTCTAAATGTGATAAGTTCCTCGATGATTTTGGAAATAAAGTTAATAAAATATAAGACGTTAACCTTCCTTAAAAGGAATAACACCATCTGTTCTTATACTTAGTAAATGGTTGCTTATTTTCAATGAAAAGGAATCTATAATGTCATTCGCTATCATTTTTGACAGATAATATCATTAATACTGTCTCATATGCGCACGATCATAAATACTCGATTGAGGGTGGGACTGAACACATAAGTGAAAATTCGTCCGATAGGTCTTTAAAAATTTTTGTTTTTTGATCATCAAAAGACATCAAAAATTTAATGTCATATACTACATCTGCAAATAATTCTTCATATTTTCCTTCTCTCTTTAGTAAATGAACTTACGGTATGCTCTGTACATACCTCTATTTTCTTGCTGTAATCTATCTACTTCATTATGTAAATCTTGCAAAGTGTGTTCATGTTGCTGTTGAATATATTTTATGTTTCGTTCTAAATGATCAATTCTTTGTCGAGGATCGACATTTGGACTAAATGGACTAAAATCAGATTGTTGTTCGTAATATTGACTAGAAGGCGAAGAATCTGATATCTCTTGCGATTGTTGTTGTTGATCATTGGAGTTATTATTATTTAAATGATTGTTTTTTCTTATATGTACATGTGGATTTTTGTCGCCAATTGTTGTTATACGATGTAAACGACGATTTGTAGGATCCGATAGGACTAAATCACTGCGCCGTTCATCAATTAATGATTGTCGCATCATCAAATGTTATAACAAGATGAAGAAAACAAAACGAACAACACATACATAGGCGAAATAAATTATTTGTCATGCCATCTAAAACAATTAGAAAGATAAAATAAACGATTTTGTTACTACTTGAAAATCAATTTTAAATATCATAAGACCAAAGTAAATTTTTGTTATTTTTGTTAATATAGTCTCATTTATCCATCTTATTTTGCACTTATTTTTTTTTCTTATTTTTAGTATGTTTATATTGAAAAAGTGAAACAGGAAAAAAAAATAAACACTGAAAAGGAAAAAATATTTGGGTCATTTTATTAATATCTTTAATATTTGAACAAAATACGTAAATAAAAATACTTGTGAATTGGTACCATAAAGAGAGTGGTTTCCGTCGATTTACCTCTATCAGGTTGCGTGTGCTGGGATAATTATACAATAATGCATACATAATGATGTCGCTACTAACGAGTGTATTGCAGAATTCACACATGAAATGGAATCTAACGAATTCATCTATCTTTTCACCTAATATAAGCTGTACAGCAGAGCTCGACGAGCCCGAGTTCGGACTGGAACATTTTTTTTCGGTGGACTTGGATCGTAGATTTTTTTCGAAAGGCTCGGACTCGAACTTGAATTTTTGTGTTTCAAGTCCGATCGATTCAAGTTCTTACACAAATCAACAGGAAGATTTTCAGTCCTTCAATATCAGTATGGAATATGCAATAGAAGTTTACTTATGTAACTTTTTCTGTTATGATAAGATTGATGTCTTGTACGGTGAAAAGAAATATATACATATCAATTCAGTCGGGAAATTTTAAAAGCTTGTTCCATCACAGCTGATTGCAGATTCGGGCTCTCTATAGTCGATTACCTTGTACGCAACAAGTTTTGAACCGGGGTACTCCAGAAAATTTTCTCAGTCCCTTCAGCAGCTCAACTGTATGAATTTGGTGGTCGACTGGTGAATCGAAAGAAATAAGATCATTCACAAATGAGTTATTTACAACAGATGTGGAAGTAACACCTGCTGTAGTAGAATTTCGTGATAATAGACCAACTATAGAATTAGAAATAGCATCATCTATTAACTTTTCAATTAGTGGAATTACATCACTATCAAGAAAATCAACCATATTTTTGACTAATAACTGTGCCGTCCATATCAGAGACTGGTGTTGGTAAATCATTCTCGTCAACAATATTATTTTGATCAACAAGTTTCCAAAATTCAGGATCCGATCGAGATGGCTGACCAAACATCACTTCATATGGGGCGTTTTTTTGTGGTGCACGAAACTCTTGTATTAGTTCCATCGACCGCAGATAAAAGACCTTCTGACCAGTGACTGAAGTTGTTTGTTGGCAACCATTTCCCAAGAGCATCACAAAGTACACCATTTGCTCGTTCGACACAATCTTGGCTTTGAGGATGGTGTCCTTGCATAAAGCGAAGATTCGGAAACAATTTTTTTAATTGAGTTATAACGTTAGCGACAAACTCCTTTCTATTATCACTCTGAAATAATCGTGGTGAACCAAAAACAAAAAATAATTCTCTTAATTTAACAGCAACATACACAGCCGATTTATTTTTCAATGGAAAAGCCCAGCAAAATTTACTAAAGTGATCGATATAACTTAAAATCCAATTATAAACAATATCTGGTGCAATCTTATCTGGTTTAATACGCATGTCCACTAAATCGATCTGTAACCGTGCCATGACACTTAAGGATATTATCAGTTTGGAGATTATATGTTGTTTGATTAGTTTTCTAACTTGACGAGAGGTACAATGTTTTAAAACAATTTCAATAGCTGTACGAGAAACCCACGAATAATAAGAATTCACTTCACAAAGGGTTTTTCACTAGCGTTAGGTTGAACGGTTGTTGTTATCGTATTTCACGCCATCGTGTTTTATGTAGAGCAAGCAACATGACTCTAATCGGTTAACACATTCTATTTATACTATTAGTAGGCAAAAACGGTCAAATATACCTAGATCCTTTTTCTCTCGAGTTATTCAGTTTATATTTGTACATGCGTCAAGTAGATGATCAGTTCTTTGTACGTCTGTTCTTCTACTATTTCTTTTTATTTCTATTTTTATTTTAGACAAAACATATGTGGTACATCGTCACATTCGACCGATATTTTCGCCTTTCCACAAATACTTATTTGAAATAAAGTGAAAAAAAGAGATTTAAAATAACACCTTTACGTGGCGAAAGGGATAAGTATCCTGTTTAGCAAAATGACTCATTACCCAACAGGAGAAGCTAACAGCGTGATTTTAGCATATATCATCAATTTCGTGACTTCGTTAGTCGTGGTCTCTGTTTTTCCCATTCTAATTCAAATTTTGCCTAAAGAAACTAGTCAAACTTGGAATTCTAACTTGGCCTAGGCAAATTCGGAATTTGCCTGGATTCCAAGTTTGCCTACAACATATATAACCGTCATTCTTTCTTTTTTTAAAAACATTATGTAGGACACACGTGTGTATATCTACACACACATCTATTCAGCTGTTTCTATACATCGCGTTCGAAAAAAACAACGCGGATAGCAACACGAAAAAATATAATAGAATATGTGAAGATAGAACAAACTTTTAAAAACTCACTCAGTTTCGCTTATTGTACAGTTAGGAATGTTAGAATTATGTTTTCATACTGAGATTTCACCTAAAGATCTTCAGAGATTTTCTGAAAAACCCGTCGAAGATCCGCTTTGTTTTGTATAGTTCTGGTAGTGAGATCGGATACAATACTTGCTCTTATGCTCACTCGTCAACTTTCATGCACTTTAGTTGAGAAATGATGCTAGAAGGTTTTTATTTTAGTACGATCATAGCAAAAAAACCAAATTTTCTGAAAAATTCATTTTTTGAAGTTTGTTTAATCGTGACAACAAAACAAACATTGCCACAAGATTTCCCGTGTTCGAAAACCTGTGTTTCATATGTTTTTAAGGGTTCCGGATCTCAGATTTAGCCGATAGGTAGGTTCCCGAGCAGGGTGCCCAAATCCAGTTTTTCGAAATCAGGAGTTTTTCGTAAAAAATCAGAAGTTGGTCAGGAGATTTTTTTTCGAAATCAGAACAAAAACAGGAGAGTATCAGGCAGTTTTTTCTTGGACAAGTGCGAAACAATCGAAAAAACATTTTTTTGAAATATTTTTCGATGAAACAGTATTATCATTTGTTACAGACTGCAGTACGGATTGAGGAAAGATTTTGATCCTATGGGCAGGGGCGCAACTAACGGGAGGGTGTGAAAGAATGCGCACCTCCCGAATAATTCAAAAAGTTGTTGTTATTTTATCCATTATTCCTCGCACAAAAACTTTTTTATCAATTTCACACTACCTCAAAGAGAAATTTTGTTTCACCTTCCCCTAATGTTCTGCTTCTATTTGCGGCCCTGCCTAGTATGGGTTTGGAAGTTCACTAATCGCATCTTCTTGTGATGAGAACATTCGATAAGCAGACAGCGAACTATTTCAATGTACAATTAGTGAGACTGTTGATCAAGAAATTCTGTTTCGGAAACTGATAATCTCAGTTTTGGAAAAAATAAAATCGATGCAGGAACACAATTGAAAACCAGGAGAAATCAGGAGAAAATCTTAAAAATCAGCTCCTGAAATCAGAAGAATTTTCACCAGGAGAAAAGTCTAAAAATCAGGAGATTTGGACACTCTGTTCCCGAAGGTATCCTGTAGCGCTTGAACCACGGTCGATGGAGACTTGGAGCTTACGGCAGGTTGTAGAGTGACATCTGTTGTATATCTACATGTGTTTAGAGCAGTACTTTGCTCTGTAGATTTTTGAAATGGCACGCTCGGACATTTTTTTTCCGAAGGAACGTCGTGGTAAACCTTTGCGGGAGACTGGGTTTTTTCATAGGATTATAGCCCCAAATGTCTTCTATCAAATGTTGAAATCTGCAGGTCAGTATCTCATTCCTATCAAAACTTATTCAAAAAACGGTAGTGTGCTTTCTATTTTGAAATGGATGGTAGTGCACTGTTGCTAGGGACAGTGTTTCTAATGATTAGTGGTCCCCGTGAGAGCAAAGTGGTCTTCCACTTTGTAAAAATGAAATCCACTCTGTTTTCCACTTTGAAAGTAAAAAAAACCACGTTGCGAACCACTTTGCTTTCTAA
>CAJNOQ010007822.1:0-11859 GCA_905250885.1 Didymodactylos carnosus
TTTAAATTAAATCATACATTTATGGCTTGGGGCGATGTTCGTAAAGAATTAAAAGCGTTTACAGAATTTAACTTATTTAAACTTTCAAATGTTGTCGATAGACGAAATATTCAAGCTGAATTTCGTCGTTATTATAATTTTACTTCCAAAATGTTTAAGAGTAGAAGATATTAGCAACGACGAAGATAAAATGACACTTAGTGCCCCAGTGAAGGACAATTTACAATCAGAATCAGCAACATTATATGATGATTATTTACATTGTACATGCCAATTTCGGCTTTTTGATAGAAGATGTATTTGTGCTGATGGAACTGCGCTTTCCTTTATTTCTTCTTTTCGGGAATCGCATCGTTTCCATACAAAGCATACACTTATATACTCATCCATAAGGTGAAAGAAAGGGACACAGTGCCAGATGAGGCATACAGCAATAACAAAATGATAAGGACAACGCGTAGGACGAAAAGGATTACAAGGACAGATCAGAGGGCATGTATCAAATGTACTTGACGGGGAGCGTTACACTTATTTGAAATCGCCGTGATAATCAGCAATACGGGAATAAATCAGCCACATTAGCTCGGATCGTCTCATTCCTCTTCACTCTTCTCCCTTCTCATTTTAGCTGTTATGTCTCTCCAGGTGGCCTCAATCGCTCGAAGTTGTGGCACTACAATTGTCACAAACCTCGCGTCGGGGTTGGAACACATTGCAACACATTGCATGGAATTCATTAATATGGCCATACGACGAGTTAGTTTAAACCTTTTATTTGAAAATTAAAATGAAAAAGGATCAGCATCAGCGGCCGAAGCCATGTAAACGCAGTAGGGATTAACGAACACGGAATAACAAAGAAGAAAAAATTAAAAAAGAGAAGAAAGTCATAACAAAGAATAAACATGAGGTCATAATCGAAAATGCTAAAAAAAGAAAAGGGGTTAATAGAAGAAGGGTGGGGGAATGGGGGTTAAAAGGGGATTGGATTCACTTAAGGCAATAACTATTTAACCAATTCATTTCATCAAAAATATCAGCGAGAGTGTAACTCGTGAATCGCCACGTCAAGAGAATGTATTTACTGACGGCATTAAAAATCGCTTTCTATACGTCCATCTCCCTCTCCTTGTCCTCCAGCAACAAAGTCTTAGTCTTAACTGTAGCCAAAAAGTGCAGTTCTAACAGCATGCTAGTCAAGGCTACAGTATATCTCTTACAATCAAAAAGGTAGTGAGTTAGTGTCTCTTCTACATGACATACACCACACAAGGGAGAATCAACACATCTTCTCTTAAACAGATTAGCATTTAGAGCAACATTTCCGATTTTCAATCTCATGTACTGTATTTCCGCCTTCTCACTCAAAGACATCAAATCTTTTGGAAAAGGTGATAGTGTTCGATTATTTAAAAGTTCCGTTTTCATTCTTTCACACATAACTTTAGGTTTACATAGATGATATTTATAAGAAAATAGAATTCCATTCTTGTGTAACAATATAGAAGAATGATTTTCGTCTGTCTTCGACTGATTCTAGTTGCGTCGAATCATTACTCCTAAGTGAATATCTTTGGTTAGGTATATGCTGCTGAATATAGGAATGTAAACATTCAGGTGCAATTTTTCTAACTATTTTACTGTACATATTCAGTCTAGACAGACGAAAATGATCCTCCAACATAATCCAACCTAAAATTTCTAAAACTTTCTCAGTCGAAGATCCCCTCATAGCCCCTAAAGTAACCAGAGCAGCGTGATATTGTACTCTCTCCAGCTTGTCCGAGTTGTTCTGAGCAGTTAAAGAGAATAAAATCGATCCATAGTTAAAAATAGATAAAACAAATGATTTATAAATAATATCTAAAACTTGTCTGTTAAGAATATATTTATGCATCTTCATTAACCCAATTATCGATTCAGCACGAGAACAGATAAAATCAATATGTACAGTCCAATTTAAAGTATAGAAAAGAATTAAACCTAAATATTTAACTTTTTCATTTTCGGGTAAAATTTGATTAGCCAGTATCAGAGGAGGAAGAGAAAGAGCAGTTTTTCGTGTTCGAGAAGATGAGAAGGTTATTGCTTCGCACTTTCTCAGGTTCATGGGCACATTCCACCTTACTGACCACTCATGAGCTCTATCTAAATCTCTATTAGTAATCCGAGTGGTCTCACGAGGATCAGAATGGTGGTTAAACAAGATGGTGTCATCAGCAAACATTCGAACATTGCCTTCAAGTTCAAGAGGAAGGTCATCAATATAGATCAAAACTAGCAGTGGTCCAAGAACAGATCCTTGGGGCACTCCTTTTGATATTCCTCTTAAACTTGAGGCAACTCCTTCAAAACCTAGTTGTAATGAATCTGTCTGAAAGATAACTTCCAAACCACCTAAGGGCTTTTCCTCTAATTCCCTTTTTACTCAATTTATAAAGAATACCAGCATGAGAGACGTTATCAAAAGCCTTTTGAAAGTCTAATAAGACTGCTCTGACAAATTTATCATCCTCTAAAGAAGCACTATTTTTGTGACTTTATTTCGTACATATACTTATCTTTTCTTTTTGTTTGTCTATGGTTCAGATTTACATGTACAAATATATATTTTCCTATTATATTGTGTGAATTTCACAGAATCGTTTCTCGTTGATACCTTAACAAACAAGCTATTGTATGAATTTATGATCTTGCCGGTTTGACGTCAAAAATGAACCGGCCGGATTTCGACCGGACCGGATCGGACAAATTTTGAAGCTGGCCGGACCGGATCGGATGGGAAAAACCCTTCCAGTTCCAACTCTGAACAAACCTTTACATTACTTCCTCATACATTAGTCTGTCCCGTAGACCGAAAAACATTAGACTGAAACCCTGTCACAGTATGGATAATATGCGCATGGTTTTTACAATAACATGCTACCGCATAGTCTCTTGAAATGAGACTGAAACTAATAATATATTACTTAAAAACAAGAAAAACAAAGTTACTTTGTTAATTTATTTATATACTTTGTTGTTTTATTGCTATACTTGTTTTATTTATTAGCCTGCTATATATAGCGAAAAAGCCCGAAACGCGCTGCGTCTTTTGGTATATTTACATTAACATCAAATGCAATTTAAAGTGTAAAGATGTATTAGAAAAAAAAGTGACATTTTTTTTACTACATGATGTCCATAATGTTGTAACATTTTTTATTTGGCGTATATCTCGACTTAGATAAATAATAAAATCTTGAATTTTTTTCCGGAAGATGCGTGGTGAAAAGCTTTATAAAAACTGTATAATTGAATTTCTTTTTACCTGGTCTAATGATTTTTCTTATACCCAAAATGAAAAACCTACATGACAGTACCACTGTCCATCATATTGAAAATGTTTGAAACACTTTTTTTGTTTTGCATATATCTCGAATTCAGAAAATGATAGACTATTGAATTTTTTTTAAAAGATGATACCGTCGAAAGCTCTACAAAACTTGTACAGACTAATTTCTACAGCGGCTCAGAAAAGTCCTGGAAAAATTTTCTATATGATGGGAAGTGACACTGCCATGTAAGTTGTTCATTTTGAGTACAAGCAAAAAAAATCAGAACAGGTAAAAAGGAATTCGATCATACAGCTTTTCACGGCGCATCTTCTGGAAAAAATTCAAAATATTATCATTTACTTAAGCCCAGATATATGCGGAAAAAAAACTGTTAACATTATGGACACCCGGTATTGTAGTGAAAAAAATATTTAGTTTTTTCTAATACATCTTTTACACTTTAATATGATTATGTTTAATGTAAATATACCAAAAGATCCAGTGCGTTCCGGGCTTTCTCGCTATATACAGTAGGCTAATAATAAAACAAGTATAACAATAAAACAAAAAATCAAGGGGAGAAAACTAATTGGGCCGCGCTGTATATGAGATAAAGATGATATTCTTAAATGTGTTTGTGAATTTGGAAAATTATAAAATATATGTATCATCGAATCAGCTATGATTATGAACCGTCAGTTTGTTCCAAGATTGTATCTGATGGGGCTCTGACGTTATAATGCATCGCTACTATATCGTTGTTCGCTCAATTTTTAGCGGAATCTGACTTCGGTTTTTCTTTGCACTGAGATAAACGTTGATTTATCTCAGGAACTATTTATGCTTAGTCAAAAGATTGACGAGTCTAAGTATGACAATTTGGCAAAAAGAAATTTCCTTTAGTTTTATCAGTTAGCGTAGGGCGAAACAATCTTTTAGCGAAAACTTCGATTTTCACACAATTTGTGCACTGTCCTTTTCACTTTTGTTTCCCTCATAATTCCAGCAAAATAAATCTGTTTGCTCAGAAAATTTTACTCTTTTTCAACATCCAGAAGTTACATAGGGCGTGAAAAAAAAAGCTCAAAACCCCACTCAATGTTCCCCACTCAAAAGTGTGATCACAGTATTTTTTTAGCTCCTAATGCGCATTTTAGAAGCAAAGCAAGATAGTAGAAAAGAAAAAAGAAACGAAAATAAAATCACTATTTTTCACAGTTCTATTAAGCGTCATCATGTTGTGCAAGAGCAAATTTTCAGTTGGTATTTTCCAACTTATTTTTTTTTACCGGCAGTAAAAACACATTATGGGATTTCCTGAGCTCAAGCGCAGTACAAAATGATTTATTAATTATTGTTTCAAAGATCCAATAGTGTTATATCATTTTTGCTATTATTTACAAGATAAGCATTCAGTTTGAGGTCAATGGAACAACCTCAACGCAAGAAATTAAAGAAGAATCCCTCTACAACATCTGATCGAAATACTTTACATTACCCACTGCCGTTAGATATTGCAGTGAATATTCTGTCCTATCTACAAGACGTCAATGATCTTGGACACTGTTTGCTTGTCAATAAGTTTTGGAATTTAGCAGCTTCACAACCATCTTTGTGGAAGAAGTTTGTAGATAAGGAATTTGGTGCTTACTTTAGTCATGACGGCAGTTGTAATTGGTTGAAGGTTTACAAAAACTTTCATGGACTGGATATTCAGGAAGACTCGTGGGTGAATATTGATGACTTAGAGGATACTGTTAGTTGTCCTTTTTGCGGAATTCAACTGTCACCCTTTGAAAAAGATGATGATTATTATGTTCATTGCGACTGTAATCATCAATTCAGTATTTGTGTGATTACCGAAGAGCAGCATGGTGAAGCAGATAAAAACTACTGCAGAAGATACGGCCTACATGATTAATCGAAATGGAAGAACCTAGTCAGCGGAGTAGCTTTACATTAATATATACACTGACTTGTACAGTCAGAAAAATATTTTCTTTACCGTTGCACGTTACATTGTTTCATTCCTTTACTGGTACTGTCATGAGTAAACTATACTGCACATGTATAGGTCACGACGGACGAAAGAACAGAAAGAAAGCAAATAATGCTTCTGACGTCTTACGATCCAGCATTATCTTTCCCTGTTGTGTATTGATGACGCTGAATAAAGTAAAGCATTTATTTTGCACACAAAGCGCAACAAGGACGCTCGAAGTACAAAATAAAGCAATGCTTGCAGACGTCATCCCAAGCAAAAATTACCTATGAGAAAAATCTACATACATTTCGTCTGAAATTGGGCAATAGACGACTAGTTGTCATCTAGATTACTAGTTGGAAAAGGGACCTTTAACTAGATGCGTCTAACAATGGTTATAGTGATCGATTATTGGGCGATAAATCGATAAAGGGTAGGCCAGAATTACTGGAACGTTCTAGTACTGATTACTAGTCAATTCGTTTCAGTAATTCTGACTCACCCTTCACGCCCCTCACGCTCCAATAAATCGAATGACTTGTCCATGGATGAACAAAGAAAGAGCGATGAACATCCAGTATTTGTCACGCACCAGTTTTTTGTCACACAGCAGCAGCAGTCACTGGCAAAAGATCAGCAAGATGGACCACCAGAATCGCAAGAACGAACACCATCTCAAATGAACCAATCAACATCACCATCGGATTTGGAAATCACACAGTCAATCTGGATATTTTTCAACGAGATATATTAAACAAGGGTCCAGCATACGTCGAACCTAATCCGACTACAGCACTCCGTCGCCTCTCCTCTGAGATTGAGGTAATGCGCCGCAAAATTCAAACCCGTTTTAACGAAGAAATTCGCGCCCCTGATATTCCTCGCCCTGTAGTAGACACCTTCGCCGGTCGAGTAGCATATGAGTTGAAAGAACAAACTTATAAGCAGCGAACAGACCCCCAAGTTTTTAATGCAATTTGCACTCTCCAAAAACAGCAATCCCACAACCAAGTAGTATTCCGGAAAACTGACAAGTCAAGGATATTCCATCTAGACACCCCTGAGGCCTATCAAGGAAAATCTGACACCTATATGCCGAAAACAAACGCATATGAAGAAATCTCCAGTAACCCTCTCCGACGCACGATTTCTGATTTAGACGGACTTCTGAAACTTTTTCTCCAGCAGAAACGTATTACCCCAGCCCAATACGAGAAATTAAAACCCTCCGTAGACGAGTGTGAACTACCGCATCTATACTACAACCCCAAAGATCACAAAATAGGTGAGCCGCTGCGTCCAATTGTTGCCGGAATCATTTCTCCCACCGCTAAGCTTTCAACTTTCCTCGACCAAATGCCTATGTCCTATTTTTGATAAAACAACTGCGCACTAAAAAAAGAGTAAAATTTTCTGAGCAAACAGATTTATTTTGCTGGAATTATGAGGGAAACAAAAGTGAAAAGGACAGTGCACAAATTGTGTGAAAATCGAAGTTTTCGCTAAAAGATTGTTTCGCCCTACGCTAACTGATAAAACTAAAGGAAATTTCTTTTTGCCAAATTGTCATACTTAGACTCGTCAATCTTTTGACTAAGCATAAATAGTTCCTGAGATAAATCAACGTTTATCTCAGTGCAAAGAAAAACCGAAAAGTGTTTGCTATCACAGTATTTTTAGTATTTCATCGACGTAATTTCATTTAATTTCAATTCCAAGTACATATTTGAATACCCCAAGAATTCTGCTACGAATTCAATTAAAACTTCTTCCGCTTTTATTTAATTAGGTTGGGGAAAAAATGAGCTTTTTCTGACGAATCAGCAGAAAAAACCGCAATTTTAGACCTTGTTTGATGAATATCACGGTTTCCTTAAGTAACAGAGAGCTCTTTCGTTCAGAAGTGAATATACAAATATAGAGAAGTAAAAGAATTAGACGAATTTGAAAATTCATTGAATAGAATGGTCTTTATACGCAGAACAGTAACGGTACAATGCCATTAGAGGTTGTTCGGATATTACATAATCGTTTTTTGGACCGTTTTAGACACCTCACTCCTCTTTGTCATCAAACGTAATAATTTGTCTTTTCCTACCCCCTTGATTACTTAATCCACATGTTTTTAAAAAGATTTAAAGATGCAGGCACCTTTTCGTAGCTACTACACCACTTTTCTAAGTGTTTATTTATAAAAGCAAAGAGTAACGTTCACCGAGAATACAGTTCTAGACGCCAAATCTATCCCATAAAAACGTTTTAGTCACTAATGAACAGAAAATTAAAAGTTTGTTGGAACATTTCCTAAAAATTCTGTCCCATATCGTGGCACAATACTAAGTAACTTCTTCAAAATCTGATCTCACTCAGTCCAAAATATTATGTATAATCATAATATTGTTTTCTTGAGCTGATAATCCAGTAGGACGTTGAGAAATGTAAGTTTTCTCCGTTTCACTATCTAAAGTATCATAATCATTTTTTAAAACAAATTCGACGTTGGATTTTGTTTATGTATCTTTTTATGCTGTTTCATACGTGTCTGAGAAGGAAAGTAATGCCTACAAACATCACAAATACGTTTTACAAGCGCAGGTTTAACGCTTGAACAATAAAAGTCGAATGGAATTGATTCATTTTTTAAGGATTTTGTTACGAGATGTGTTAACATTAATCTTTGAGAAAGAGAGCCATAAAAGCACCACTACCGTTGTCAGTCTGTGCAACCTCTAGACCTTCTGAAGTATGTTGAAATGGAACAGGTGCTGGTAAGAAACGATGCGGAAATATTTGTATATAATTACTTCGCCACTGACCACAACATTCTATTGAATTACATCTAACTATTTGACATGCATACTGTGTTTGTAGAACAGGAAGCGAACACCATTTTTCATCCAAATTCTCTTCTGCAGCAAAATCACTATGCTCAACATATTGTGCTACTACAGGAAAACTATCAATCACTGTCGACGACCACACTTCTGCTAATGTTTCACCTGCTTTACAGAAGTTCTCTTTTTCCAAAACAACATCGATCGTTTTTCCATCTGCATTTAGATGACTTCCATACTGATCATGCGGCAGAATTAAACCAGCTATATCGTGTGACAGAGTTGTCATTCTACGTTCAACTTGATTGTAAACTGGCTATCCTGGTGCGTATGTCAAAATGAACAATGCATCGAGACGCTGTTTTCTGAACGTGTGTATTGCAGAGATCAATGTTTTTGGAAAACGTGGATTTTCGTCAGGTCCTCCATCGACTGAAATAATAACAACTGGCTTAACTTGTCCATTACCGTTC
The DNA here is from genome assembly GCA_905250885.1 of Didymodactylos carnosus. Classification (NCBI taxonomy): domain Eukaryota; kingdom Metazoa; phylum Rotifera; class Eurotatoria; order Philodinida; family Philodinidae; genus Didymodactylos; species Didymodactylos carnosus. The sequence goes on from CAJNOQ010007822.1 coordinate 8,609, forward strand.
AAACAGACGCGCTGAAATTCAGATAAAGAAATGAGACGTTCAAAATCTAGGGCATGATTTTGTGATGTAGAAGAATCATGTTTAGCTGATCGAATGGCAATGTACGTTGGACCGCTATAACTAAGTTCACCATCTTCTTTCAGAACACACGCAGCGTACATCGATGGTATTGGCAAGTGACGCGGTGCTATAACGAATCATGATCTAGCAGCCGTATTTGATAATCCAAATGCATCAGTAATGGTGATTGTTTTTTGGCAGCAGGTAAACCAATTGGCTCTTGTCGTCTTGTGATAGAAAGAAGACGCAATCATTTCCCAAAGTAGATGCTAGATCTTTCACATAACGGCTTTATCCCTTCTCTGCAGTTCATTTCTAAAAATATGATATTTTTGCTCGTCTTATCATCTTTGTTTATCGTCCGCCAAGTTGATTTTTATTCACTATCGTCCAGTATTTTGATGACAATATGCATAGAATAATTTTTTTTTTTTTTTTATAAACTTTTTTTATTTCAATGAATTCCAGAACAAATCGAGACAGCTGTCACATTACATGTTCATAGTTTGCTTTAATACATGACTAAGAAATCTCAAGTTTATATCGTTACGGAAAGTTAACAAGGAAGAAAATGGATGCTAGAAGAGAAAGAAAGACCAGAAAGAGAAAGAGTTTCACTAATTCAAGGGAATGCAGTATGATAATATGTGAGGGGAAGGGCACTCATTCAGTTGAGGTACCATATGTGAGAGCGAGAATCATAGGAGTAGACGCGAAACGGAAGTTTAATAATTTAATAATTTTATCCTTACCTATGTTGTATTGTACCAGTAACCATCATTGTATGAAATTTTTCAATTGTTATTTCTTTGTCATCGGCCATGGTAGAACAGATAAGAAGCAAGAGAGCTACCTAGATTTTGATGAAGACTAAAATGTGAGTGTAATTCAAAATTTTGGCTAGAGCATAAGAAAAGAAATATTTATTACAAATCATAAACAAAAACACAAAGATGCAGACGAAAGTACACCAGGAATATTTGTAGTATAATACGAAATAACTAGTTCGCACAAATTTTCTTAGAAATACTAGAAATAGAGAGGTATATCTCTATTGGCATTTGCTTCACATTTGTCACATTTTTCTTCACAGAAAAGAGAAAAGACAGCAGTTATTCAACAAGATATGTTTACACTTTCAGGCTGCTCTGTCACTCATTTTTAAATACAGCAGACTGTTTCTTCTTCTTTCTGTTGCGTCATTTTGTCCGTTAAAAAACAAAATGCGAGAATCTAACTGTTCTCTTTTCTGTGAAGAAAAATGTGACAACTGTAAAGCAAATACCAACAAGATAACGCTCGTCTGCACTTGCTCGAGTCCTTGACTTTAGAAACTTATATCTGCGAACGAGCCTCCATCACTTCTGAATCCACGACAACGCTCACGCCTCCCTTCGGTCGGCGTTCGCAAGTGCACTATCTAAAATATGTTCTAAATTTTTCTTTGATTTGTTGTATAAAGTTCGTAATCACATGAAAATGTAAAAGGTATTCTCGAGATCCCGCTAAGATCTCCAGAGGTCTAAAAGTATTTCTGAATTCAAAACAATGCTCTCCGTCCGCAGCCAGTATAGCTGAGAAACGCTGTGAACTTTGATTCCACGGAAAAAACATCTGATGTAATATGAAGCCACAAGGTTTTCTGGACACCCTTTGCAGATCCCAAGGAGGTTGGAACTACATCTAACCGATTTGCTATGATAGATTATCTGTACAGTGTAAGTTTTATTATCCGTACACGAGTTTTTTCGTTTTTATCACCGTTGACTGCTGTCTCACGACATCTATCTGCGGCCTACAGAAAACGTTTGCTTAGGTCTTTTCTCTCTGCTGAGTAGAGATGTCACATTACCTCTTTGAATATTTTGTCTCGCGTGGTTAAAAAGAAATTTTTTATGCTTCTCGCTTATGATTGGCTCATGAACTGAATATCTGGCAACCATTTTTCCGTAATTTTTAAAAAATTGATTTTAAAAGAATTTTTAAGAAATGTTTCATTTCTAATTTATTTCATTTTCTGCATAAAATTAATGTGGTTATTCACTGAATAACTAAAGTTTTAACACATATTATGTCTGATTATCATGGCCCGAAGAGAAAGCCGGAAAGTCATGATAGTGAAAAAGAGCCTTAGAACCTTTTTCCAGAACTCATTGAGAAGCTTACTTAATTACAAACAAAAATTATGATTTTTTCGTGTGTTCAACAGTGATATAGGCAGCTCGACATCTTAATAAATCTGAGGTGCACTTTATTGAAAAATATTTCAGCATAAATGTTCATATTCTGTACTTAAAGGTCACGTGATAGTGGAAAAGTATACTGTCTAATTTTTTAAGTATACTGTCTAATATTTTAATTGTTTAACTTGACGGATTATGCATTCATAGTGTAGAAATATTCCTGGATACAAAAAGAGTAAATGAATATTCCCACTAAAGTATAGCTGTACAAACCAACGTTTAATATAAAGTATATGCAAAGGGGTAGCATACCTGGGATTCTCGTTAAATTCCCCATCGATTGATGCATTCCGTTTTCTTGTAAACCACCCCCAGGAAAAGTGACACGATTTGCTATGGTGGAGATTAAAGAAAAGGAAGAAAAGGGAGTTTTCCTCATTGGGTAAGCGGTGGTGAATGGAACATAAAGTGGCGGACAAAATTTTAAGCTATTTTATATTTTCAGTTTTCTCCTCATCAATTTCAAAAGCTGATAAGCATCCAAACAGGATACTCCAGACGATGGGCTACAAAAATGGACTGATTTTATCTTCTCAGGATACATGCTGTTGACCTAGGAGAAAGAGGCGTTTTTATCCAGCGGACAAAGTTTAAGCGATTTTCATCTACTCCATAATAAACGGTTTTTTAATGGTTTGTAGGTGTCGGGAATCGATCAGCTGGAAAGAAGCAGTCGTCAGCAATAAGTCTGAGTAGAAAGAAAGTCTAAAAAATTGGTTTTCCCATGATCTTAAATGTTTTTTAAAAAGCGAGAGGGTTATTTTTCAAAAATTAGTTTCATGGGTTCCCTCAACTACACCACTGGAAAGAGCATGAAAAAATGCATATAGTCCTATAATTTCATCTATTTCTGACAAATTTTAATCGTTTTCTAGCAAGTTTTCCGAGAATTAAATTCTACAGAAAACTTCTTAGAGCCTTTGCCATTAAGGAAACCCATTCTAAAAA
>CAJNOQ010007823.1:0-11859 GCA_905250885.1 Didymodactylos carnosus
TAATTTTGTTCGGTTTTTCTCAAAGGAAGGATACAAAACAGTGATACTGAAAGTTAGCTTGTATACACTCTGTTTTCCTTCGGTAAGGTGGATATTGGCAAATATTTATCAAATGTCATTTTTTAGATCCGTACGATTGACTTTTTTCTCAAAATGGCATAATCCTTTATACACAATTATCCGTTCCCTCTGTTTTAAACATTTATTGTTCAGCTTACACGCCAATTAATTACGTCAATACTCATTCGATGTCTATTCAAACGTTACAAGTTTTAAATAATGATGGTTTAAACTCAATTCTACAAAAAGTAGGATTTGCGATTACGGGTGCTTTTGTTATTGGAGCCGCTGCTTATGTTGGCTATCGAGCTGCTTCACCACAAAAATACATTATTCCAAATCGTCATCCAGAGTCGAATGATCAAGTAAGCACTGCTTTTGACTATCTTGTGTAAAGCTTAGAAAAAATGATATAGTACAAAACGGAGCATAATGTTACTATAATCCACGAACTGCAGCTTTCATGTCATTCAGGGTTCACCCTATCAAAGCTTATATTTTAAAAAAGAAATATCACGACATCCTATAATAAAGAAGCAGCTTTTTTTGTGAATAAATTATTTTTTTACCGCATTAGAATGTGTAACATTAGCGATCGGATTGATGCTGAAATTCTGAAATGCTTTAAAACCCCTAAACGCATCAGTATTGTTGGACGAAATTACTACAATTTCTAGAGTGATCCTGATCAGAGGAATTTTCTTGAATTTTACTTCTTTCAGAAACTCTATTGCCGAATTCACGTGTTGTATTTACGTTTATTCTCTTTTTGTTTGATGGTTATTGTTAGTCGAGTACGCCTTTTCGCTAGCATTGTTTGTACATTAGCTAACTCCTTTTACACTCTAGCTTGTTCTTTCTGTGACTTTAATTGTTCTTCTTCATTCTTTTATCTTCTTTATTGCACCATGTGTTTCATCAAATGTCATATCTACGTCTTTTTCCGGAAGTCATATTTATGATCTCTTGTGTGCGTACGTTCTGTTTTCTGCATTAAGATATTTTACTTTGACAAATAAGCTGAGGATTGAGAAAGCAGAAAATTTACATTGACGCCTGACAGAAAATCATGCTTTATCACTCTCGCGTGGTCCGTCTTATGTTTTTCAAACGTTTGTTCTTATCTTGTGTATCGTAGATCTTTTTTCAATCTTCATACTGCATGCGTAGCACTTAAAAGAGTCTGTTATCACTGAGATTCGTTGAAGCGGTTGAATGAACAATCGAAGAAAGTCATCATATTGCATGATCCTGAACTGAGACATTATGCATTTTCGCCATGGAAAAAATGAGAGCTAGCTGTTACAAAATTTAGTTGTGAACCGTCTAGTTGGATAATAACTTGTGATATCAACGATTAAATAATGATAGTAACAGTTTTCGTCAACATGTCAAGTTTCCACCAAATCCGTTTTCCTCATCATTCATTTAAACGCTTTCGACGAAAAAATGTCGCTGTGACCATGGTATATCAGCATAGATGGAATTTTTAGACTTTATGGCTTGGTTTTCAATATCGATATTTTTGTCAGAAAAATGGCATCATTTGTTCAGACTGTTAATTATATTTCTCGTTACATCTTTCAGAAAAATCCGTAATGGATTTTGCCAATGCTAAAAAGTCACGTAGACACCACTGTTATCTGAGACGTTATCTGAGTAAAGTAGCTTTGAGATCGTGATATATCACTTCGATAGTTTTTATTTATTATTTAATTATTTATTAATGAGGAGAAAGTAATATGTGCTGGTGATCATTATATGTCAGACACACCCTATGATTTTCTTCGTTAGGTAGAAACGGGTGTGAATGAGAGAACTTTTGAGAGAAAGTCAATAACATAATGGTAAACGAACGCATACGGAGACGTCCAGAATGAAGAAGAACCGCAAGAAAAGAAAAGTAGATAATAGCAAAATAGGGATTGGTTTCGGCAAGAGCAAATTTTCTTTCATTTAAGTGAAAAGTAACGCAACTTTTCAAGAAAAGCGTCAATACATAATTCATTCAAGATCTTTCTATTCTACCTAACAATATTCAACTCAGTTACGAATGAATCTAGAGACCAAAACGATTTTAACAAAAGATCGAATAACAAATTCTCAGTTCAAATGTGAGTTTAAGTCGTTTAGACATGGACGGGGTAAACGTTTCGTAAAGATTGTTTACATGTTGAGGAAAGTTTACCCGCCAATAGGAGAATATCAGAGTTTTTTCTAGTCTTCAGCTACGACAGAATAAGCTCGTTAATCTTGTAAAGCGTGATCAGTAAAGTTGTTTTTGTGTGAATTTTGTTATTGTGGTATTTTGATAAACTTTGTAAGAACCATTGAACAGAAGATAGGGAAAGGTCAAATAGCAAAGAAGAATTATCAAAGTTTCATTGCATCGTGTAAGGTCGCTTAGGAAAAAAATGCATTTAAATACCTAAAAACGGCGATTTCTAGTAAAATATTACAGATTCGTTCTGTAGGTGTCTAAACATACAACCAATGAACTTTTGTCTTTTTTTCTTATATATGAAGAAGAAACTATTTCGACGATAATAATAACATAAGCAGCATTTTTTCACTATTTTCTAGATTGAAAAGGTACTTGAGTCATTAAAAATTAGTGATGAAGGTCTTATTAAAATTATGCAAGTATTGGAAGCAGAAATGGAATTTGGCCTTAGTGCTTCTACACACAAAGACGCTGTCATTAAAATGTATCCAACGTATGTGCGACATATCAGTGATGGAACAGAAATTGGTCAGATTTTAGCATTGGATCTTGGTGGAACAAATTTTCGTATTTTATTAATTAATTTACTTGGACATGGTCGTATCGATATTCAGTCAAAAATATTTCTTATTCCGCAACGTATAATGGTCGGAGAAGGACAACATGTAAGTCGACTTCGGTATATGACCAGTCTTATATTGAAATATTGTAATACTTAAAAGGCGATCGCAGCATTCTTCCTTATTTGCTATTTAGTTATTCAAACATATAGCCGATTGTTTATCGGATTTTATGACAAAAGAAAATTTGCTGAGTACTGGTTTGCGTTATCCCTTAGGTATGCTGTTGTTTGATTTGAATACTAGAAAATTTAAATAGAATTTTCTTGTTATTTCTCCAGGTTTTACATTTTCATTTCCATGCAAACAAGAAGGTGAGAACTTGAATAAGCATATGTGAGTCGTGGTTAAGAACACTTTTCCTTGTCGTCTATAGGACTTGCATCGGCCCGTTTGACACAATGGACAAAAGGATTTAGTTGTTCAAACGTTGTGGACGAAGATGTTGTTAAATTGCTTCAGACAGCGATAGATGAGAAGGTATGTTATTATTTTAGGTATTAAACAGTATGATACTACAGAAGTTTTTTGATTCTGTAGCATTTGAACGTTGATTGTGTTGCTTTGGTGAACGATACTGTGGGTACTTTAATGGCTTGCGCATACAAAGATCCACATACATCGATTGGTTTAATATTGGGTAAGGTGAAACCACGTCTGTATTATCGCTATTACATGAATTTTGATGACTCTGTTTAGGTACAGGAACAAATGCATGTTATATGGAACAACTGGACAAAGTTGGAACATGGAATGGAGATTATGATGAACCAAAGCAAGTAAGAAACATTTATATTGACTAATTTGAAATTTTTACACAACATCATTGATACTGTTTTAAGGTAATTATTAATATGGAGTGGGGTGCTTTCGGTAAGTTTTTATGTATTATATTATCATTTTTGTGCGATAGCAGCTGCTATAACCTTTTTTCATTCAGTATGCAACACATTAGACCTAATAATAATTCGTGATATTTTTGCATATTTCAGGCGATAACGGAAAACTAAATCATATACGAACAAAATATGATGAAGAAGTCGATTTATCCTCACTGAATCCGTCAAAACAACTATTTGAAAAAATGATTAGTGGAATGTACATGTATGTTTAAAAATACTAGCTTGCCATGTTAAGCACTGTAATATACTATGATTATTCGTTATAGGGGTGAAATTGTTCGATTGATTATACTTGATTTGATGCAACAAGAACTACTGTTTTTGGGTCATAATGACGGTTATGGCGATTATAAAGTCCCATTGTATTCACGAGGTGGTTTTTATACAAAATTTGTTTCAACTGTGGAAACCGATGAAGGTAAGCTATTTCGATGATTTTCTAACTATTATCCTTTCTGATATTGTTTTTGTTTGAAAGGAATTGGATTCAGTAACACACGACGAGTACTAGAAGATATTGGTATTAGAAATCCAACGTATGACGATTGTGCCATTGTGCAACATATTTGCCGACATGTATCAAAGCGTGCCGCTCGATTAGCGGGAGCAGGTAGATATATTTCATTCATATAGTTGCTATATGTTTAGTTGATCATGCTTTTCGAAAATAGGTTTAGCTGTATTAATTAATCGAATTAATAAACCGACGATTACTGTTGGTGTTGACGGTTCGTTATACAGATATCATCCTCGTTTTAAACGAAATATGGAAAAGTGTATGCAAACACTTGTCAACAAAAATATTAAGGTAAAGCATTAAAATTTGTAAGTTTTTTGATAGACATTTATGTAAGACGCACCAGTTTGATTTTCACTAAAAATATTTATCAATTTCAGTTTTATTTTTGTTAGATGGCAAGCAACTTGTAGACAAAGTTTAGGACTTCAGATATATAACACCTTTAAAATGTGACACAAAGAGAAAGCAAGGCGAAAAAGGAACTAGAGAATAAGGATAGAGTGAACGGAAGACAAACATTGACACATGTACCGAGATTTAAATAACAGAGGAAGAAAGATTTCCACTGGGAATTATATTTAAGTGTCTAGAAAGTATAAGTTTAAACTGTTTCACGCTAAATAAGGCTATTACTAATCGGGGGCAAGTTATTCCAGTCGAAACATGTTCTTCGCAAAAAAGAAGAATAGGTGACTCGTTCTGTGCTGACTGAAATATTCCATCGGTTATTGTCTTGGTCAGAAACACGAGCCACCAACGGCTGCAAAAGATCGAAACGAGACTACACTGTAAAGTCGGAAATTATTTATAGAAAATGCTCGGCGATTTTCAAAAAGTCCATGTATGAAATCCTCACGGATTTTCCAGATTATAGAAAATCGAATTTCCAGTAATGTGGAAAAATCGACATCGATTTTCTACATTGTTGGGAATTATTTATAGAAAATCGCTCTCGATTTTCCAACGTTTTAGAAATTCCTTATCGATTTTCTGGCAAATGAGAAAAGTCAATTCATAGAAAATCAACATTTTCTAAACGGTCAGAAATCGCTGAGAATTTTATGAAAGCTGGAAAATCCTTGGCGATTTTCTATAACATAGAAAATAATTTCAGATTACAGTATAGGCGCTTTTACTTATCATAATTTTATGCAGATAAGTGGGTCTAAAACATCTCCTTCGATCATAAAGATGGGAGGGTTTCAGCGTTCAATGTCAATACAAGATCACTGTCAATCTTGTGGGATTATCCTCACAGCAAGTTTATGGATCGAGTGAAGGGAAGCACGATACTTTGAGTAGTTACTATCGTACACACTAGCAGTGATCCATGAGGGGAAGAATGCAAGTTTTATAAATATGTAGGAGTAATGTGCTAAAGAAAGCCCCTGAAACTCGGATCAGTGCACCAAGTATCTGTCTACATTTTTGACTAACTCCATCACTGTGATATTTCCACTTTAGGCTACGGGATAAAATACGTCCCAGAAGTCTTACATTTTTTTCTAGTGAAAGCAGCTTTCCAGACAGTAATAAAGCACGCACTGCAGTAGGGGTTATGCTGGAAAATTACATAACAGAACATTTTTCGACATCCTAGTCAACTAACATTTTTAAACAACATCAGGTATAGTTTGGGGAGATCACTGATAGATTAGCAGAATCAAAATCAGACACTAAACAAAAGACGTCAACAAATTGTTGTTTTAGGGAGAAGATCAGGTAAATCCTTAATAAAAAGGAGAGCACTGGGTACGCTGTCCTGTGGCACTTCTGATGTCATGAAGTGCAGAGCAGATTTCATATTGTTTACTTTTTTTCAGAATCTGATGAGAAATACGGTCAAAATCTTTGACAAAACTAAATAAAAGACCAACGACCCTTGATCAATGATTCCCAACTTCAAGTCTTTGCTGTGATTTATCTAGGGTATTTTAAAGAGATGAGAAATACTTTGGCCAAGCCCAATTTTACCACTACAAAATTCCATGATCCTTTTTTTACAAGACTTTTAACTTGGCGCTTGGTACTCTGTTTTGTTTTAGTTTACCTTGGCAGTATCTGAGGATGGAAGTGCTATTGGAGTCACGGTGAGCGTTGCAGCGTGCACAAAAAAGAAAAATGACGAGATATTGTTGAAAGTGTGATTATAACAAGCAACAATTGAGCAAAGAGAGATAACGGTGTTGGTGCGTTCAAGTCTTTTTGTTCTCTATAATTCGTTCTTTTTTATTAGCACATCAATGACAGAAGTGTTAGAGAAAAAACGTTTGAAATTAAAGTTAGCGCTATATAAATTAGTTTTTTTCAACCGTTCATTGTTCTCAAATATATATCACATTATTTTCATCAACGGCAACAGTATTTTGCCCACAATCTGTCAAATATTATTTTACCGGAAGTTTTTGCATCAGAAGCTATTAACCTGATGTTAGGTTTTTTAGTTGTATATTTATATTTTTCTCTCTGAATTTTGTTTTGTTCTTGTTGGTTTCGCTCTTTTTATCTGTGTTTACAATCATCTAACTGGTGTTCATTGAGCTTGTTTCATCCTGTATCTATTTTATTGCTAAACTTTAATTTGCTCAATCCTTTTTAACAGTAAAGAAATAAAGTAAGTATTCTACAGATAAATGGTGTGTTGATCACAACTAGACAGATAGGAACGTACACTCGCACTTGATATATACTTGATCGTTTTTAAACAATATCTGAAAATCTTCTGATATGAAAAATTCTAGTTAAATACTCTTGGAGGAAGACAAGGCTACAGTTAATTGTTGGAAATTACCTTTCATTAGGAATGTAGCAACATAAATAAGATGTTTGGCGATTAAGTAGCCAAAATTATCTTTCTAGACGAACTCAGCATAACAATCTGTTAACTTTTTTTGCGTTTATTTTAGTTTCAATTGGCATTGTCGGATGATGGTACGTTAATCTAGTGTCCTGTCTTTTCTTCTACTCGAGTATTTGTATTGATTTTAGGTTCTGGAAAGGGAGCAGCTCTAGTTGCAGCAGTAGCAGACCGTGCGAACCTACTAAAGTCATGATTAAATCGAGAAAATTAGGACATTTAGCGATCAATCGGTTTTTGAAACTGGATATAGCATTTTATTTTATTTTTTTTTTACATCTCAGTCTTATTTTGTTGCTCAAATGTAATCTGAAACGAGAGTAGAATATTATTTAGTCCTTCAATTAGAAGCGACGGCATTATTTTACGTTATTTCTTTTCAAACGAATTATTAGTTTTTCTTTCATTATGTCTCTCGAATACTATTTTTAATTTTTTAATCTTTTGTTTATTCACATTTATTTTTATTTTATTGTTCGAGTTTAAAGGATAAACCAAATAGCTCATTTTTTGATTATTTGAAACAATGTATCATTACTTTTTTTTTTATCGTAGGTATTATCTGGTGATGTTTTTTTCCATAAACAATAAAATGAAGTCTTCTGAAGCTATGAAAAGGGCTTATATATAAAAATAGCATATAACACAAACAAAGAAAATTTTTTTGCATGAAAGCTATTGTGGAGTGAATGATCTTATTTTAGAGTCATTTGAAGTTTCAAAGACGTTTATGAAAGAGCCAATTGTGAACTGTCATTAGAAAAGGATTTTGTTCTTTGAGAAGGAACGCCATGAATACAATAAAGAAATTAAAAGAGATAAGACACAATGTTTGTTAATGCCAGTAACTCATTGAAAGAGTTTGTCTGTTCTAACAAAAATTAGAGTCCTTTTTTTTTAATTAAAAAAATCATCTAACAAATTATTCAGGTGAAGGTTTGATAATTTTTCCTTTCACCACTGATACTCTCTATTTCTTACTGAATATTTCATAGAATAAAATATTAACGTAAATAAATTTTCGTTAAAAATATTACGAACAAAACCAAACTACATTTTATTTGTAATAGATAACAGAAATAATAGTACATATCAGAACTACTTTTTATTTATCTTAGTCCTTTTGTTGTTCGACGTATGTTTTGCAGTGTTACTATTTCTCTTTTTATGTTTTCTATGATGTATACCTCCACTACTTTTTAACGATTTAGACGTTGCTTTCATATTTTGTAATATGGACATCTTTTTCGATAATGGATGCTTTTTTCTAAAGAAGAAAAAAAAACAATCAAGAAATATATATCATCTTGTTCGTCAATATTCATACTTGGTTTTAACTTTCTTCCCTTCATCATTTTGAACATCAGGCTAAAATAAACAATGTAACTGTTACGTAAACTTACATTTAACCTTCTATTATTTAAAACAATTGCTTACCGTGCTATCATTGCATGCTACAGCACTACTATTGCCCATGAACAGGCCGGTATTTGTTATTAATTGATCATCTATTTCAGCAACTTCTACTGTATGATTTTTGAATTGTACGGTTCTTTTTTTTGTGGTGCTTTCTACAGTATCGAGTAAACCAAGTTGTTCGTGTTTTTTTTTCATTTCATCACGTCTCTAAAATAAAACATTATATTATTGTATATTGAATAAATTCGTTTTATAATCGCTTTTCAGTTACAGAGAAACTCAAAACTTGGAAACGTTTCTTTTTTTAACCGCAATAAACTCGCGTGATTGAAAAATGTTGACAATGAAATTGTCTTTTCTCTAGACGATGATTAGTAAAAAGATAGTCATCCATTATCACCGCTTCTGAAAATCAAGTCGTCGTATTATTCCAATGATGTTTAACGTACATACTCAAATTCATTCATTCATTCATACTCTCAACTTAATTGAAAGAAAAGTTACTGAAAACCTCGAGGAGTATGCACATTCGTGAGCATCAATTCAAGTTTTCAAGGTTTAAACTTTTCTGTAACTTGTAAAACAAATTTATTTAGTACAAATAAAGTCGAGTGAACTATCGTATCTGTAATATAAATAAACAAAAAGGACTTACTTTTTGTCGAAGATCTTTTAGATCATTTTTAATCTCTTGTTCTAATTGTTCTTGTGCACGTTCACGACGTTCTAATTTGCGCTTATGAAATCCAGTTAAATATTCTCTGAAATAGCATAAAGAAATTTCATCTCTCTCTCTCGCATTCAGCGATAAAATCATTTATTTCCATCATCCTTACTTTCGAGCTTTTTCATCGAATATCAACTGTGTCTTGGTTTGTCGATTTCTTTTTGTGCGACGTTGAACAAGAAACGTTTTGTTACTGTTTTCATCATCTGAATTATTATCCATCTGCAATAATATAAAACAGAAAAAAATCTAGGGTGGAAATAGAAATGTGTTACTATCTTTCTTGGAAGTGCCGTTCTAAACAAATTGCAGAAAACAAGAAGATGAGACTCTGCTCGATATAAATATATTCTGTAAAGACTTATGATGAAAACGAACGAAGCCTTCTACTGTAAAAGAAAGTATTTGATCTCTGAACAACCAATGAGATTCAGAAGATGGCCCTCACTGTTTCAGTCAGGCAGCGAGTTTCATAACGACACAATCAACAGAACATATGACGGTTGACGAAGAAAACTAAATCTATCGTACAAAACAAAAAGCTAAAAACTTATTTTCTTTACCACGATAATTATCTAAGATTGTTACCGAAGGCTCGATAATAGAAACGTATTTTTTTACTGTTCTCGTTCTTCCCTCTATGGTCAAAATTATTGTTCTCAATGATGTGAGCATAATATTCAAGTTATTATAGTTATTAATGAGAACACGATCCACGTAGATCCCTCCTTGTCTCGCTAAAGATGTCTGTCTGAAACATGTGCCCAGTAAAGTCATGTCTCGTAAACGTGCCCAGGTGAAACTCATTTTACAAGATCCTACAAGATCTGCCGTTTTCTTATGAAATCTTGTAACAAGATCTTACTGCATGATCTTACAAGATCTTTTCTTATGATGTTTTGAGATCCTGCGGAATCTTGTAAGTTCTTGTCATAAGATCTTAGGTGATCAGCTCATAAGACGTGGCAAGATCTTACAAAATCTTATAACACGAAATATCTTACAAGATCCTTTGAAATCTTATGGTTTCTTGGAGCAAGAACTTGCAAAACCATATAAGACCATAGGACATCTTGATATACGATTGCTCGCTCTTGGTGTATCAGTGGCGGATCCAGAATTATTCTTTGGCCCGTCCGGTATACGATAAAAATGCGAGATACATGTAGTCATCATAGAAACAAATTATTCTAAGAAAGGTCTGCTTAGAAAAAACAGTTTTGAGGGTTAAAAGGTGGGACTGGATCCGCCATCAACATGTACCTTATAGATGAAGTTTATTAGATTCTAAACAAATAGTATATCGAGTAACGTTATTGCTCAAAACAGATGTTATTTGTTCGATAACGGTTAATTCATAATCATTTTCTAAACGTTGAATTTCTCTAGGTACATTTTGCACAGTTCTGTAATATTTACTTGTAAACTACTTTCGCTGTTAGGAACGGTGCAGACACTGTGGTCACGTTTTTCCTTATGTTCTTTTTGATAATTAATATTCTTTAATAATAATTAATATTAATGTTATTAATATACAGTGGCGACAAAAATTGTTTGTACGATCAGTGTTTTGTTCATAAAAATTCTGTGAACAAGATGTTTTTTAAAATTGTGAAACATCCAGACGATCGCCCGTAGACTCTCCTATCTATGGTAACATGTCGAAATCACTAGGCCTTTTGCATCTAGACTTATGGCTATAATAATAGAGAGGTCTATATTTTTTTCGGAAAAAATTATTTCTACGATAAAAAAAATTTTTTTAACCTCATAAAAACGGGATATCCTGTCTTCATAAATCCAGTTTCATAAATCACACATTTATGAAAGTCGGAAACAAGTTTCATAAAATTTAGGAGACTTAGATGTTGAATTTTTTAACCCACAAGTTACATTAAAATGAAAAATTTTATGAAACTTTTTACAAGTTTCGTAAAAAGTTTAACATTCAGAGAAAAATTGCTTAATTAATTAGAACATGTCTCCGAGAGACCTGTGGTTGTTAATTAAATTGGTTTAACTGGTGAATTAAGGTAACTGCTACGTCTCTAAGAGGGTTGTTATAGTAGTATATTAGTGTAAGTCTCATAGTGATATATGTTGAACATTAGGAATGATGATCATAATTTTATATGAAAAATAGAACTGCACATTATTCTATATGCCTGTCTCTCAGTAAGTTATTCAAAGAATTCTAGAATGAAAATAGAAGTCAATATCTGTCGCTGAGCTTCTTCATATCAACAGAATATGTCTCTGAGTAACGTATAGGTCTCTGAGAGGATAGTTCTTAGTCAAAAGTTTTTGTTCAATTGATTTAGGGAGCATTTCTCAACTATTCCGAAATATTAAAAAAGACAATATCATGGTAAGTCAGTACTATGTTTTATTGTTAGTATTGGATATATATATATATATCTTTTGATCAATACTACTCAGTTAGGCAACAAATATCTGTAATTGTTTTGGGAAAATACAATTTAATATTTCTTTTATAAGTGCAAGAGAGCCATGCCTCTATTCTGAGATT
>CAJNOQ010007824.1:0-11858 GCA_905250885.1 Didymodactylos carnosus
AATAACAAGGACTTTTTTTTCGTTTTTTTCTGCTCTTCATGAGCGGACAAATATTAAGAAAGAACTGTTTGTTTAATCAGTCAGAACACTTAAAAACCATGAAAGGTTTTTTTCTTATTATGAAAATACCCAGATTTTATTCTGATACACAGAAAAAGAAAAGAAATCCGAAAATGCCTTGAAACATTCATATTTTTCGTGGAAGCCACTTAAAAGTCTATTCTAATTTTGGCAATAAAAAGTTCATAACCCCTCATGGACAATTTGGCTTTCTGCCGGTGGTGGAAAAGCAGTGTCAGTAAAATTTGTGTCCGTAAAACGCATACATACAGATTTACTTGTTGTAAAATTAATTTTACGAAGATACTAAAACTGAAACCAACTGCCTATACTTTACAATTATTGAATCTAACATTAGTTAAAGGACGGGAAACAGTTTGTGCTAGAAAATGGCCCAATATGATTTTGAGTGAAACTGATCAGAAATGCTTCCCTTTTCACTTCCCAACACTTCTGACCTGAAGAAACTGTGATTATTTTTATATATTACTAGGGGTAAAAATCGAGATGTCCATCCGGTGTTTAGCCAATAAATCTATGAGGACAAACTTTTGAAACAAAATATTGTAGTTCATTTTGAAGCCCAGAAAATTCTCTATCTTCCGATATATAAAACATTCCTGTTCTGAGCAAAGATGTAGAAGAAATATTCTTCTAAAGCCTTAAGATAGGCGAAAATCATGATATCAGTCGAGTATGTCAACAATTGTCCTATATGGATATATTTTTGAAAAGTTTATTTATATGTTAGCTCATTTTGAAGTGCAGAAAATTCTCCACCTTTCTATAAAAATATTCCTGGTCCGAGCAGAAGCGTCAAAGAAGTATTCCTTTAAAGTGTTAGGATAGATAAAAATCATGACATCTGTCTAGTATTATCTTGTGTAGTAGTATTATTGACAATTGTTCTATGTGGACATATGTTTGAGAAGCTTGTCAATAGCTCGTTTTAAAGCGCGAAAAATTGTCTATCTTTCTATGTACGGGATTTGGTTAAAGTCTTTGAAATCGTACGAAAAATTTGAGAAACAAAGTGTACTAAAACTAAATGGTTCATTATTTATTTTAAAAATATCTGAAAATGACCTTAGCGTTTATTAAATATAATCTAGAGTGTTATTAAATCCTATAGAACGAATTTTTTACCATTATTGTATTCGGGAAGTGATAACGTTTCAACATCTTACCCATTAAAATTCCACCACCGACAGCAAGCCAAATTGTCCATGAGGGGTTATGAACTTTTTATTGCCAAAATTAGAGTAGACTTTTAAGTGGCTTCCACGAAAAAATTGAATTTTTTCAACTCCTAAATGTTTACTAGTAATACTAACATCATATTTATAATTAGAAGATGGAATCCCTCCTTGATCCCTCTTCGATGATCAAGTGAGGGACAAAAGGTATATGTCTCAGAGTAAGGGGGTAAACAACAGCCCAACTGTAGAGCTTTTGAAGGGCTATAAAATATGCTGCTTGAACATTTTTCCATTAAAGGAAAAACACTTCCGTAACGGTTTTTTTGAAATTATTCTGTTGTAAGTCGGTGAAAGAGACGTTCATTTTCAGAAATCATAGTGTAAGCTTAGATTTTGAGTATCTTTCGTGCAGTTTTTCCTTGCGTATTTCACTTCTTTGAACAACGAACCGATGTACCTCCTCTTCAGTTTAAAAGCATTTATCTAAATGCTTCGAGGTACTTTGTTGACACATAATAGCAACACATATGAATAAATGGCATGGCTGTTGTACCGTTTAGCAAAAAAAATTTCGAAAAGTAAGTTGCTTTTAAATAGATGCTCCACGCGTCAGGTTTACCCGGTGCGTTAATCAGAAAAGCTTTTTCCTGACACTTTATACTCAAAACAGTGGGAAAACATGTACTTAATACTTACAGGTGGCTGAATCTCCAAGGTAATTCAGAAAAATGATGTTTTCTCTACACAAATGGTAAGAAAACGTTTTAAAAATCGAATATTTTCTTAAACGGCTATATACTTTATCTCAAAAGTTGCGTGTGACCCCAGAAACTGGCTCTAAGAAAAAGTCAGCTTTTTGGAAATTATGAGAATCGAATATAAACAATTAAGGTTTTAAGAAATATTATCGTGTCTACAAGCTTCATAGTATTCTATTCTTATCCTGCTATTCCAGGAGAAGATTTCAGTGTCATGTTAACATTAGTATTCTTTCTTCATTTCTTTGCCCATATTCCATTTGCCCTCCTTTACATCTCCATTTTCATGCGTACACCAACCATATCCATGTTTTTTACCACCTTTCCATTCACCCTCCCATGTAAAACCAGATATATCATACTTCACACCGTGTCCATTCATCTCTCCGTCTCGAAATTGTCCGTCATACCGGTCACCGTCTTTCCATGTCAACACACCTCGGCCATCACGACGTCCATTAAGCCAGTTCCCGTCGTACAGATGGCCGTCCGAATAAGTCATTCGTCCATGACCACTGAATAGATCGTTTTCGAATCGACCATCATACTTTCTCCACTTCTTTCCTACGGCAAAATCGTAAATGCCTTGTCCACCTTTCTTACCACACTTCCATTCACCCTTATAACAATCATCTTTCAATTGACCATCTTTGTAGAACATTGTTCCCGTTCCATTTGGTTCATTTCTCACATTTACTTCTCCTACGTATTTATTTCCATTTGGATAATTGATTTTCAGAGTTTCAGTTGTTTTTTGAATGACTGTGGTACGGACACTTTCGCTGATCTCTTTCAAATGAATCACATGTCTCCCTCCTTCGAGATCCAGTGGATTTGATACAACACGCAACTGTGTACCAGGCATTAAAACTATTTCATTTTCATCTGTATAACACGAAAATGCCGATATGTCTTTTCCTCTTACACACTGAATTAAAAATAAAGTGGAACTTCCACCTGTCCGACCAAGAAACTTTTTGATCACATGTACTTTTCTTGAACAAGAACTGACTGCCCGCCATGTGATCTCTTGTCCTTCTTTAAACAGTCGACTTAGATCTTTATCAACACCACGCCAGATACCATCGGACAAGGACGGCAATTTATTTGTAGCTGCGTCGAGTAGTTTCAGATATAAATAAAATTTCAGGTCACCGGATCCGTTTTCACTACGCAGTGCCGCGTTCAGACACGAATGGAAACTATCATCTCCATTTTCCATCGAATATAGATAGATCGCGGCCGATTCGTCATGGGTTAAACCATATTCTTTATCTTTCAAACAGCAGAGTTTAGCACTTTTTGCATATTCACTAATCGACGAAACGATATTTATGAGTGGTTCAACTGCCTTCTCTAACGACACGAGTGGTAGCGTTTGGAATATAGGTGTTAAATATTTGTCTGTCGATTCTATGTCTGAAAAACGTGTACCTTTGCGTGCAGCCATAGCAGTCGGGCTGAAACATAAGGAAAGTTGTAAATACGCAACCATCATTAGCACTCGATGTTTTCGATGTCTCACTCAGTCTTTAGCTGAGCCATGAACAAACGTGTTTCCGCTTGTGAACGTATATAAGCAACTGACTTGAAAAGCCTACAAAATACAGTGTGTATCCAGGCGGACTTTTGGTGAAAAAATCAAAATGCACTTTTCCACGATCCAGATAGCAAGTGATATACTTCAGCATTTGCTCTATCTTTTTGCCATGGGGAGTTTTTTTATAGGACTTGTTTGGATTGAAAAAATCTCATAGAAAAAAAGTAGGCTGAAATACAGTCCAGAAAATCAGGTTATTCGAAAAAATTAGTCCACATTATTGAAAAAACAAACGCATAGTCATAATCTACAACGAATCCTCTATCGATTGGTAAAAACTTTTTCAAATTTTGGACTTTCCAAGTCAAATGAAAAAAGAAAACATTTTTCTGACGAATTTTTTCGAGAGACGTGCTTGACAAAATGCGTGCGCCAACTTCAGCCTAACTCGAAATTCAATGAAACTTTCAGCGATTGTTCCCCTATATATGGCACAAGCACACGGATAGCGCCAACTAGCACCGGCTGTTCTAGAGAAAATGACAGGCTTCCCAAACAACCGTTCGTTTTTCCAGTATTTTCCCCTTTTCTTCAGCTAAAGTAATCTAAAATTCGATGAAAACACTATATTCGAAATCAGCACCAAAAACTGCATCGAGTAATGTATGACAAGAATGACTTCAGGCGAAAAAATAGGGCATTCCACAAAACTATGAAATTGAGGATCCTTTCCCGAATTTTTTTAATTACGTTTTTGGAAATCAGTTTTGACATCGGCCCGAAGTCTAAAAACGTTTTTCATATACCTCAATTCTGGACCTCAAAAACGATACCATTAGAAGGGATACAGAAGTAAACCTATATGAAAATTCTTTGTAAACCTCTAAAGTCCTTGAAAGGTTCATGTCCGCCTGTCTACCCAAAAATGGACACTGTGCAAAACTTACTTCTGAGTAGTATGGTTGTTTTTCTATGTAGACCTTGCGTTGAAATGAAATTATTCAATGTTTTGAAATAGCACATTAAAGTGTTCTTAGCAGTTTCCGGAAAAAAGGAAATGTTTCAAGGCGTTTTCGGATTTCTTTTCTTTTTCTGTGTATCAGAATAAAATCTGGGTATTTTTCATAATAAGAAAAAAACCCTTTCATGGTTTTCAATTGTTCTGTCTGATTAAACAAACAGTTCTTTCTTAATATTTGTCCGCTCATGAAGAGCAGAAAAAAACGAAAAAAAAGTCCTTGTTATTGACAACACTTTGACCTATTACAATATTACCTGAAATGACTGTGTCATAAATTAGTTGGAATTAAAATCTTTTTTTAGTATGAATCAGTATGATGACCTCATGCTACTTGCTTATAACCATTTATCAAATCGCGAATATACTTAACATTTAGCGTTTAATAACTGACCAAGAGTGATTTGCGGTTAAATTCGATATCCACTACCGATTTCTATCTCAGTGTCTTCTATCAGCATTTCAGCGTCTCTCAGACGATGACATTAGTTAGAAACAACAAAAGGTTCACTCTTCTTGTTCTCTTACAATGTCCGCAATATTTGTTGCCAAACTAAGTGACGTATAGATCCTTGTTTTCTCCATAACTTCATTTTGAAATAAGTAGAAATAACGTTTTAAAAAATATCCAAGTTTCTATGTATAATTCAGGACTGTAGCCACGGCCAGTAGGCTCTCATATTCGGTAGACAAACCTGTACAGGTCAAAGAACCGACTGCACCAGTATGATAAACCAACGCGCTACTTGTTTATAACAATTTTTCCAAACGTGAATATACTAAACATTCAGCGTTTAATAATTGATTAAGTGGCACATAGGGATTTCTGTATATAGACACATCAGCATAACGGTGTTAATGGAAGTTTCTTCGATCGGTACTAAAAAGATGAAGGAGCATCGTCCTGTTCTTTCGTCCGTCTTGTTTAAAATTGACTAGGAATTGTCGGTTCTTTGAAAGTGGAACTTCTAGAAAGTGGGACAGTTCTTGCAGCAAGAAGTGTCCCACTTTCTTGTTTTTTTCTTGCTTTCTTGTAGCTACTTGCATCAAGAAGTTCCACTAGGGATAGTTTCCATGTGATGGCCATTCTCAGGTAAAAGATTCACGACGGTATACTATAGTATTTCGTCGTATTTTGACGTAAACCGGACCAACGCATTACGTCCATCGTAAACGACATCTTTTACGTTGAAATACGACGGCCGTTACGGCTGACGTAATACGTTGGCCGGGTTTGTTCATGGATCTGGGTTGTTAATTTTCTCATCTTTATTTTGATAATTCTGACTACTACCACACAGTGTGCATCCAGGCGGACATTAGGTAGAAAAACGAAAATCGACTTTTCAATGATTCAAAAACGACATATACTCTAAATCTGCATGGCATCAGCTATAGATTAGTAAAAAAAATTTTAAATTGGACTTATGATATTTGAGAAAATTAAAAGAAGTTTTTCTCAAGCGATTTTCCGAAGGCCTAAGTTTAGTAACGTGAGCGCGCGAAAGTTAGCAAAGGTCCAAATTTAAGCAAACTTTCACAAAATTTTCTCCTATCTGTCCTGCATCTGTAGTGAATGCGCAAAAATGGGCAAATGCTTCTGAAGCATACAGCGGGTTTTCCAAAAAACCTGACTTTTTCAGGTATTTTCCATTTTTCTCGGTTCAGAAACGTTTTTATTCAACAAAAATAACATATTCGAAATCAGCGCAAGAAATTGCATCGAATGGTATGCGATTTGTAGGTTCTTCTGAGCAAAAACTAGTTGGATCTAACGAAACGCTAAAGTCGAAGCATAGAGTCATAGTTTTGGCTAAGGATATTGATATTTGCTATAGAAGCAGTCCAAAAGCCTGTAAATATCTTTTTATAGGTTTTCAGATATGCTCTTTTCAATGGTGCACCTTAAAAATTTCCAGAATACTTATGCAAGGGTTTTCTAGTGACCCGGTCTCTGGAGAACCCAGATGAAAGTGTCTTTGAACTTTTAAAAACACACCATTGGATAGAGCATATCTGAAAACCTATAAAAAGAATGTTTATAGACTTTCCAACTGCTGCTATAGCAAATGTTCGCCTGATTTATGGAAAAATGCACACTGTGTACCATCTATTAGAAAGAAACAAAAAGCACAGGTTAGCATCTAACAGAATAATTTCCAGACTGAAAAGCATCA
Organism: Didymodactylos carnosus; assembly: GCA_905250885.1. Taxonomy (NCBI): domain Eukaryota; kingdom Metazoa; phylum Rotifera; class Eurotatoria; order Philodinida; family Philodinidae; genus Didymodactylos; species Didymodactylos carnosus. The sequence goes on from CAJNOQ010007824.1 coordinate 6,753, forward strand.
CAAAATACCAATACTTTGATGCAATAGAAACATGGTGCATCATTCTGTATTATCATTCTTTTTGCAGTAGAAAAAACACACAAAATAGAAGAAATACTTACCAAAGTTAATAATATTGTTGTTGCTGTTTGATAAGGATATTGAAGGGTTCTAAAAATAAGATGAATCAAACCATAGAAATGTTAGAGTCATAGAAGAGAAAACGAAATAATGAGATATATACAACTGAAGAAAAACTGACTCTATCCGCAATATTTCTAACTAAGAATAAACTTTCGTTTAACATTGAATCCATTACGAATCGATCGATTATAATCAACTACGAATTAATTATTCATTGTAGGACCTAAAAGTGAATTTCGAGATTATATAAACATGTATAAAAATTAGAAAGTGAAAATGAATACGTATAGTCCTCTGACCAATCAATATAGAGAAGAGTAAATTTCAAGAAAACTGATTTTAATATATTTGGTCTTCTCGTCCGAGATGTAGTTGAGACGTGGATATAAGAAACGTGTAGATACAAGAAAAGAACGAATGAATGTTCTCAAAGTTTTACGCTTTCTGTAACTGATATGACGTATGTACCACTTTTCGTCACCATAATCCGTATAAGTTATAGGACATCTCACTTTTTTTTCGATAATAATCAGTTTTTCTCATTTTTTTTATTACCAAATATTCTATTGATCTCTGTTCTATTATCGTCTGTATTAAGTAAGCAAGCATTCCAATTGGATCCTGGTGGTGAACTTGCCCAGTATAAATATTGATTTGGAAGCCCGAGCATATTCTACTCTGCTAATGACTTATGAGCGACCGGTTACATTTATCATATGTTTTATTCGAGTTTTGATATATTCACTGTGAGAATCGTTGAAAGAGATTGGTACACGACTGAGTTTTAATTGGACCCAAATGTTTGCTCGAAACTATAATGGTGCTGTTCAATTTTCAGTAACTCCTTCTAATTCCTATAGTGTAGTATTGAGACGTGTAATGGAATTTGTTGACTATGATGATAATGAAAATATAAATGAAAAAACAATATTTTCATACTGGTTAAATACGTCAGATAAATATACAATGAGTTATAAAGAATCGACATCAGTTTTTCAGATACTAATAAATGAGGTAAGAGAAAACTTGTTTTAGTTTATGTTGAGCAAGAAAAAGCAATATTTAGCGCTGTTTGATGATGATTTGTGCTAAATAATATTTTCTCCTTAGTTTATTGTCCGTTCTCTCTCGTTTCAATAGATAAATGGCACGTTACAAATTGAAGTTGTGTATGAAGGAACGAAAATGAGAGATACAAAATTTTCAAAATTATATGTAACACCAACAAGTTACTTTTTAAATATTGAATTACAAACAACAAAATTAAATTCTTCAAAGTCAAGATTTGCATTCGAATTATTGATAATGGGCTTTAATATGAATCGGCCAAGAATATCAACATTACGATATATGGATGATCAATATACACCAGGTACATCCATCTTTTCTTATAATGATTATTATTGTCCTAAATAGAAAAATAAGTTATTCTGGTTCAAAATTGAATAGTGACGTTTAAGAAGCTGTTCTAAATTCTGAGTATGACTGTTAGAAGCAGTTTAAGAAATCTTTTCTAATCTGCGATTGTTCCAAGAGTGTAGGGAAAAAAAGTGGACATCCACAAAAATTCACAATGTATAAGCAAAGTTATTTTAATCCAACAGACTATTAAGTTTTTAGATTCACATTCAGTTACATTATTGTTGTTCAGTTATAATCACAAAGAATGTTTTAATATAAATAATCGTTGTTGTTGCATTGTTCGGGGAAGTTCTCGAACTTCTACAGGAGTTAGTGACCCTGGGCTGCCGCAGCTACTCGTCTAGACCTCGGGCTAGCAACCCGTTTCTGGACTTTAAACCCATCTTGCTACCAAACAAACACAGACCAAGTGCGCGAACGCACAAAAATCGGTGAACTTCGGTTCCTGGAATGTTCGATCCTGTTTTCACTACGAAAAACAACAACTTATGATGAAGCAGCTCTCACAGTACAACATCCAAGTGACTGCTCTCTCTGAAACCGGGATCTACGACAACGACGTAAAGAACATCGGCGCTGAGTGGACCCTCATCTAAGCCGGACTCCCAGGCACAACAAAAACACGAGCAGCATATGGAGTTGCATTCTGCCTCAACAAAACAGCGGCAGGTACCTGGAAGAACTCTGGCTCAGAGTGGGAACCCGTGTCTGAACGAATCCTAAGAATACGACTCCACTGCACTCCAATCAACCTTACTCTCATCTCAGTGTACTCTCCTATCAATCCATCAACACTCGCGAAGGCTGCTGACGCAGACAAGTTCTATTCTGATCTACAGAGCACGCTCGATAGAGTCGACCGTAACGATATGGTCATGATCATGGGTGACTTCAACAGCCGTCTTGGATCAGCCGAATACCAGACAGCTCCTCAGTGTGTGGGTCCTTTCACAACCGATGTTCTGCACGAAAATGGCATCCACCTGCTAGACCTCTGTCTGCAAAATGACCTCGTGGTGTCAAACACAACTTTCGCCCACAGAAGGATCCATCGGACCACCTGGATGCATCAAGGAACAAAGACTTGGCACACGCTCGACTACACCATCGTAAACCGAAAATTCGGATCGAGCATCGAGGATGTCCGCTGTCTGCGAAGACCTGCAGGAGCAATTGGCACCGATCACCATCTTCTACGAACGAAAGTCAAACTCCACCTAAAAATTAGAACGAAAAAGACCAAGCGACCACCAGTGCTCGACAAGAACAAAGTGTGCGACAGGGAAGTGCATTCTCAGTTTCAACGAGACTTGTCTACGAAACTCCAACAAGTTTACGATCTACAACACGACCGCGATGACAAATACAAGCACTTTGTCAGAGTAATGCAGCAGACCGCCGAGCAGCATTTGGCTCCAGATCGAGGAAACTAACGCAAGAGAAAGGAATGGATTACCGGGGAGATAGTCGACGCCGTGGGAAGGAAAGCCTCGGCATTCCTGGCCTGGCAGAACTGTAGAGGCACGACAGACGAGCGTAAAGCGCGCGACAAATACGTGGTTGCCCGCAAAGCAGTGAAAAACCTGACCGACCAGAGAAAAACAACCTACTGGGATGAAATCTCGGCAGAAATTGAAGCCGCCATCAAACAACACGATCCGGCAACTGCCTACGCCATGATAAGAAGACTGCGAGGCGGGAGACATCGCATTGAAAATCTTCCGATTGTCGACAAGCAGGGCAAGCTTCTCCTCAACTCTGCAGATCGCTTAAATCGATGGAAGGAGTACTTTGAGGAACTTCTCAACGTTCGAACCGTGCTTGACCAGCAGCTCATCGATGCGATCCGATCAGCTGATATTAAAACAGAAGAACGTCGGCGGCAAGAAAAACCACCAACTCTTGTCGAAGTGCAACAAGCAGTCAACATGTCTAAGAGTAGAAAGGCGCCTGGAAATGACAACATCACAGCCGACCTCCTTAAGGCAGGCGGAATCACAGTTGTCCGCTGGTTACACCAACTCTTCACGGAAATATGGACAAGTGAAAAGACAGTTTCCAACTGGAGCCTTGCCACTCTCATCCGACTGTTCAAGAAGGGTGACAAGAAACTGTGCGAAAACTATCAGGGGATTTCACTACTGTCTGTTGTTAGTAAGATTTTCAACAGTCTTGCTGAACCGAGTACAAACAGTCCTTGATCAACGACTACTCAACCAAATCGGTCAGCGATTGATCACATCTTCACTCTCAAGGTAGCCATGGAGAAACACAAAGAATACAACAAACCAATGTACATGGTGTTTATAGACATCACCAAAGCCTATGACTCGGTGAATCGAACTTTGCTGTGGAAGATCTGCCAGCACTACGGTTTGACCGAGAAGATCGTGCGACTGCTTCAAGTGACGTACAAGAACTCAAAGGCTCAAGTCCGAATTGAAGGAGAGAAATCCGATAGTTTCAACATCGAAACCGGCGTGATGCAAGGCGATATACCATCGCCTAGCTTGTTCAGCGCACTCTTCGACTCTATCATCAGGAAGGTGTTCGAGGACGCTGGTGTCACCGGAGTTAAATTATGCTACGGGAGCAACGACTTCTTTCATCTCTCCAGCGAAGCATTTGACACCTTCGAGCTTCGGGAACTAATGCATGCGGATGATCTTCTTGCAGCGTTTGAATCATTGGCGGATCTGGAAAAGTTCATACTGAGCTTCGAGAAGATCACTCAGCAATATGGACTAATCATGAGCGTGAAGAAGACGTGTGTTATGCCACTGCAGCAATTTGAAACAGATGTCCAGAACAAATTGCAACGCCACAAGGAAATCGACCAACCAGACATTACCTCACTCATCCGCGGACAGAAGATCAAAACCGTCAATTCTTTCACCTATCTCGGCTGCATCCTGTCGAGAGACCAGAGCTCAGTAAACGAACTGGAAGCTCGATTGAGAAAAGGATCATCTGCGTTCAACATGCTTCGAGAAGTCGTCTGGTACAGAAAAACTGTCTCGATCGAAGCAAAACTCAGAATTTTTCGTGCATGTACCCTGCCAGTCCTTCTCTATGGGAGTGAAACATGGACGCTGACCACTACGCAAGAGACTCGCATCAACACATTCTACATGAGATGCCTCCGTACAATCCTTGGCCTGAACTGGGGAGATCGTGTGCCAAACTTAAGGATCCTTCAACTCTCCGGTCAACCGACCATTGAAGATCTAATGCGTCGTAATCGGTTAAGATGGTTTGGACACGCTAACCGACTAGAGACCGAAGAAGGGGTTTCCTCCCTCGTGAAGAAGATGATGTACTTCCACTTTGCTCGCGAAAACCGACCTGTAAATCCGAGCATAATCAAGAGATGGGAAACCAAGATTTTAGACGATCTGGAAGCTATGGGCATTACTAATTGGAGGCGGGCCATCTTCAATAGAAATGATTGGCGGGAGCTGATCAACAGACGCGTCATTACCTGACCAGTTCATGAAAATATGAAAACGATTGTACACGAGTACAAAGCAGCAGCGGACAAACGGAGAGCAGATGAAGCAG
>CAJNOQ010007825.1:0-11858 GCA_905250885.1 Didymodactylos carnosus
TCACGTTTCAAACAGTAGTCTTCAAAGTCATGGCCACTTGTGCCGGTCACATCACTCGTTCTAGCTCGATTATCTTTTTCAGGTAAGTTCAGTTTTGATTTCCAATTTAGATCATCTTTTGGAGTAGTGGTCGTTGATAATGACGATGAACTACCGGAGTTTCTCAACGGCGTAGACGGACTTATGTTAACAGGACTATTTCTACTATTTGCTGATGATAATTTGTTGGTTTCTGACAAAATTGTAGGAGACGACGAATAGGGTTTCGATTGCTGATTAGGAATCTTAGTGGATTGTTGGTCATGCTTGTTTGACATTTTGTGTAATTATATTTTCAGTTCGAAATCAAAGAATCTATGATGAAGTATTAAGTATTTGGTACTTATTTCCACACAGTTTGCATTCGCATGCAAAAAACAATGGGAAACCAATTGAAGAAAATAATCTAAAATATAGTGTATATCCGAGGTTCGAATAGAGTATTTGGAATCAGCCAAGATGGAAAGTTCTCTATATTCCTGCTGAAAGTAAACTAGTCTAAATAAACTACTACGAAAACTGGACTGCACGTTCAATAACAGTATAACGCGAATACACAAATCGTTCTCTTGTCTCTGTCGTTCAGACATTTATACATAAAAACCATTAAAGCATACCACTGTCAAATTGAAATGAAATCTAGACACTGCGAAAAATGTCAGATTGTATTATAGAGTAGGTGTGTCAGTTCTACGTGAAATAAGAAATAAAGGTGATGTCGACAATAAGCGCAACAAAAAGAAAGAAAAAATATAGAACTGAATTATCTCAGCATAGAGAGAAAAGAGAGGTAAAATGAAGTTAGTTTTTCGACTTGAGTTCAACCTATGAGATGTTGGAAGTGTGACAGCTTATGATACTGTTAGAGGGCGACGGTAGTAATAAGAATATCGCGGCACCTAGATTGTCGCAGTACTCTCGTACTGTAATCTCAGGTTATACTGGCGTTCAACGTATGGTGTCGAAAATATTCAAATGTGTGTCGATCGCAAAGCAATGGACTACAATCAACCTCTAATATTTCTTTGTATCCGTCTGTCTTAGCTTACGTTTCAGAATGGCAGTAGAAGTATGATTACACAGTTATAAAAAAATTCTGGATAAACGTAAATCTTGCTAGATGACAGTGCAACATTCAAAGAGTCAACTACGCTCTGGGTAGTATAACAAATTTAGGAAACAAATGCTCGTCGAGTATTTTCGGAGATAAACTCAGAAGATCTGACACTGTACACTGCAGATATTTCACGAATATGAGCAACATCTTTCACTTTATCATACTCAAGTGAAAGTGCTCATTGGAAGGCTCGCCTCGAGAGATTTTCTATAATCTCAACTGTGTTTAGACCTTTCCAGATGTTGTCATTTGGCAACATTTGTTGCTGTGTTTTAAACACAGCCGACTGGAAAGGGTTTGAATCCAAAAAGATTTGAACGATCGCACTAGTCTATATCCCACTAGACTAAGATTTCAGCCGGCAACTGTACTAGAAGAATTTGTTGACCATGTCGCTGACGATTATGTGTTAAAAACAGTTTCATTCGTATGTCATTTATTTTTTCTGATGTTCTGATGTTTCAAAATTAAAAAAATGCAAATAATAATACACACACAGACAAATAAAAAACAACATCTGATTAATTTTTTTCTTGTTCTTCTGCTAGCGACAAAATTCAGATTCACAAAGTGAGTATGTAGGCAGCACAACAACAAAAGGAAAACGAAAGAAAAAAGACACTAACACGAATGGAATGGATCATTTGTTATCTATCAATTAACAAATGATATCAGTCCTAAACGAAAAGCACACGAAAAAACGAGAAAAAAAAATTATTCTTTTTTTGACTAATGTATTCACTGTGCAGAGAAACAACAATTATATTTTATTGTTCTCTTGTACAATCTGACATAAAAAAGAACGAAACAAGTCACTTTTACAGAAGAAACAACAAAAAGGGAAACGTTTAGATTGTCCGAAAAAGAGGAGTACGTCGAGGTTGTTGAAATAAAAACAAAATGATGTAGAATTGTTTAGACAGACAAAGACAACCCTAAAAATGATGCATACTGAGTAAAAGAACCAGTTAGAAAGGTCTATGAAACCCTAACATACATCAAAATTAAGAAGTGAAGGGAAAGGAGAAAAATACATAAAAGAGCAAGCGCAGAATTTGTTCGGTTTTCTATCAAAAACAATGGAATTTCCTGAAACAAATAAAACCTTGTTCCTTTATCTGACAAAGAAGTATAGCACAGAAAAAATCAAGAAGAACATAAATAAAAGAAAAAAATTACCGGAATTAGAACAGAAGAGACTATATTCGTCTAATAAAATAACAGCAACAACAAGCAAAAGCCGGGCGTTGTCTGTATGGTGTCTCTATCAATTGTAAAGGAGAAAAAAATCAACAAGATTATAATAAAAAAGAAAAGAAAAAGAAAAACTGTCTTTGGTTGAATGGAAAATGCAGTATGGCCTGTTTGTGTACTGTCACCGGATTTAACTGTCGCTGCGTGATTTAATTATCTAAAATACAATAAATATTGAATAATGACCAAAACATTTGATGAGAAAATAGTGAAATTTTAAAATTAATGATTTTTCGACTAGTTGGCAAGACAACAAAGACGATTTATTAACCTGCAACTATTTTAGAAATGCGTATTTCTGCTAAATTTTTCTCTGAGAAACAGTGTTTATCAACAAATTTTTTGAGCGTCTCAAAGAGAAAATCTTGCTTAACTATGTTAACATATTTTTGTAAAGCCAGTCAGAAGAAACAATAGAATTAAAACAATCGACATACTTATTTATTCTCTGTTGAATCCAATTTATTTTCTTTATCAGACGTTGTTTGTTCATGATTATCATTATTTCTTGGATGATGACTATCATCATCAACTACTTGTTTGGCTACATACAATGATTCATCAATTTGTCTTGGGATTGGTTGAATTTCAGTACCTAATTCTCGTTCAATCTGATGTACTGCATAACGATCATCGTACGTTATGAGACTGATCGCAATACCATAATGACCAAAACGACCAGATCGACCAATTCGATGAAGATAGGTTTCAGAGAGTTTCGGAAAATCGAAATTGATGACAACATTGACAGCCTGGATATCAATACCACGTGTGAACAAATCAGAACAAACCAAATTTCGACATAAACCACTGCGAAAATCATGAAACACACGGTTACGATGTTCTTGACGCATTTTCGAATGAATGTAATAACATGAGTAACCCAATTCCTAAAATAATGAAACACGATTGAACAAATGTGTATGATAACAGAACGAACAATGAACGATGTATTATAACAGCAAATGACCTACAGTTATTTTTTTGGCCAGTAATTCAACACGTTGAGTCGAATTGCAGAAAATGATGGATTGATTAATTTGTAGTTTTGAGAATAATGTATTTAAACAATGAACCTTTTGTTTCTCTTGGACGAATGCATAATACTGAGTAATACCTAGAACATGAAAAAACCTGTGCAGTATTTGCGCCAGAACAAAGCTTCGATAACAATATCGATGGATAAAAACGTTATAGTAGTCACTACCTTTCAACGTTAATTCATTCATTAAGTTGATTTCATAGGGATTTTTCATATGTTTTCGAATAAACTGTTCGACAACAACCGGAAATGTGGCTGAAAATAACATCATTTGTCGTTCACGTTGAACATAAGACATCATCTCATCAAGCATTATTTGAAAATCTTGTGATAACAAACGATCAGCTTCATCCAATACAAAACAATTACATTGACTCAAATCAATAATCTTTTTATGCAATAAATCTAATATACGGCCTGGTGTTCCGATCATTATTTGACACGTTGTTTCATAAATACGAGCGATATCATCTCTTAAATTTATACCACCTAAAGTAACAACAGATATGCCGGTAAGAAAAACTAAAGACCTGTTGACTTTTACCTGTTGTAACCATGATACGTAGATTCAAATGTTTTGATAATTCCATGCATATGGCACTTGTTTGCAAGGCTAATTCTCGCGTTGGTACCAATATTACTGCTTGAATGACTTTTTTTTCTGGATTAATGCGTTCAATAATTGGAATTACGTATGCGCCTGTTTTACCAGTACCATTTTTGGCGCGAGCAATAACATCTCGACCTACAGATACAGTAAGGTACAGTATAATAAAAAGAACAGAGATAATATTTATTTCTTACCACTTAAGGATATTGGAATAGAACTTTCTTGAATTGGTGACGGTTTTTCCCATCCTTTTTCATAGATGCCCATTAATAGTTCACGTTTCAAACAATAATTTGCAAATTCGTGACCTTGTGTTTTTGTTACGTCTTCTGTTTGTGGACGATAATCTTTTGGTGGTAATTTTAATTTTGCTTTCCAATTTTGTTCATTATCAACAATACCATTCATTTTCACATGATTTTCATTTGATAATGATAAACTTTTTATCGTATCGTTACCATCGTTCGCATTGGTCATATTGGCTGCTGTGGGTGTTAACATGTTTAATTTTGTTTGTAAAGAGTTAAACAAGTTTTTTATCTAAAAGAACATAGAAACGTTTGGGTAACAGAGTTATACATGAATTATTGACTGTTTACTTTCAAATAAAACAACAACTCTAAGAGAGTGTGCAACTAGGTCACAATCTGGTGTAGACTTTAAGTTTGTTGTCTTTCACTTTTCAAACAAAAAATATAGTGCAGTACTTTAAGAAACAACACGGGCTTGAACTTCTCATGAAGAGTCTTACTGCTACTGATGAAGAGATCAACTAAAAAAACAAAGTGTTTTTGATGACTTACTTCTGTATGATAAATCAAATATAACTGGATATACTTACTGTTTATCCGTCCGAATGTGAAAGAAAGAAAGGGAACGAAGAGAGAATTTCGTGCGAACACGACGATCAGCTGTTTTATTCTGTTATATCGCTGATGTATAACAAAGAGGTGTGCCATCGAGAAAATTCTGATGACATTAGGAGCTTTTTTGGAAAAAATAAAGCCTTTTCTAAGCTTCTGCAGATTTAAAATAGAGAGTCAAACAATATTTTTCTAAAACTCGTCTGTGACGCAGCTATGCGCTTTTCTATTCGCTATTCACTTTTTCGAATTGGAGGAAATTACCAAAGAAACAACAAAGTGTATGGTGTACGTTAATTTTAGGCTTATTATCGCTTTGGTTTTGACAGGGGTTAACGTTACTAAACTGATTTTCATTTGAATAGAAGTAAAACAAGATTTTTCTAGTGAAGTTAGTCAATAGAACTGAGGCAATGGACATCACCACAGTGTTGAACATTTCTTATAGTAGGTCTTAAATGAGATATTTCAAATTTAATTAGAATCTTGTATATTTTATTTGTGACCGAGATGTGTGTACAAAAAAATATAAGTAGTTCTTATCAATGTGCGAACAAAATACTTTTCGGACAATTTTGTAAATGATCTTTGAGAGTTGAATTTGATAAATTTGCACAACTTGTAATGAATGAATCTGATTTATAACATTGATATGCACGTGCGAATTTATTACAATCACTACACTCATCATCATTCATTAAATCGGCTCCTTGATCATTGAAAAAATCTAAAAACTTTTTACACATTGGTGTGATTATCTTTGATCTTTTACAGCAATAGTTAACGCGTGTTTCACATTGATACAATTTTAATATACTCAAATTAGTTGGACATTGTTCACTGAACGATGTTGGGATGATTGTAAGAATTAATAGAATTGATATAATTAGACTAAAAGGAAAACACTTGTTGTAGTATTTTATGAGTATCAACGGTATACTTACTGCATTTTTATGGACTTTAGTGATGGCTTCACAGTCATTTGAATATATAGTCTTTCATTTCTGTAATAGTATATTATAGTTGAATCATTGTATAGTAACATCTGGATATAATTGCTTGATACTAAAGTAATAAGCGAACATTTCATGACGTCATGTACGCTATTAAAAAACATAATTTTACTAGTTCGAACACGCATTTTTAAGAATATTTTTGAACTATTTGCCTAAACTATTAGTTTATTTTATAATGTTTTAGATACCGTTTGAGTTTTCTGATCAATTTGTTCTACAACGATGGCTGCAGCTGTGTCCCTGCCACCGATTAGTTCTAAAAATTCAAATACAAAAACCACGAAATATTTATCGCCACCACATTCAGCTGAAATAAAACATATTCGACTACAATTAGATCCATTACGTTTACATGAACCAGCTCGCACAAAATTATCAACACTAGAAACACAACGCATCATGATTGTATTCGATGATCTTGTAAGAAAAATAGAATTAGTAGAATATTTACCGATTATCGTGAATAATATGGATTTATTTAAAAATATACTCGATCAGTAAGTAATATCGATATCTCTCGTTAATCAATATATATTCACATTTCGAGATATTCTAGAAATACAGTTGCGGAAATTGATCGTCACAATCGATTGAAAGCGGCCTATGAAAGTGGACATAGTTTAAAATCAATTTCCAATATGTTAAGTATGTTTAAATCTACTAAATTTTATCGATAGTTTGAAATTAAAAGATTATAAATTTCATTAACAGACTCTTTGCCACAGTATGAAAATTATTCAAAACGTCTTGGTATATCAGTGTCACAGCAGCAAACGGAAAAAGCTGCCTATCACTACTATATTCAACAGTCAATACGAAATATACTAAGGGATATTTTACATAAAAATCGATTTGATATCATTAAAGAAACATTGTCCTCAAATGATTTGCTACCACCACAAAAGGAAGTTATGAGTAAGACACTTAAATGTATGGGAAACAAGTTTCGATACATATTATTTGATTTTTTATTTAAGAAATTTTGAAAACATTAAGAGAAAGTGCAATGGAACGTTTTTTAACCACGCCAAATGAAGAGCGTGAAAAAGTAGAAGAACTGACAAATTTAAATGATCGATTAATATCAAATGAACGAGTGATACGAAAATTAGAAAAAGAACTCAACGATGCTATACAAGAACGTGATACAGAAGTAAGTAACTTTTACGTAGAAGGTTTTTGTGTATATAAGTCTTTAGATTTACCGAATAATTAGTATAATAATTAAATCTAATAATCGTATATAGAATATACCTTTTTTCATGTCGGTTTCTATTCTGTTCAATTGATTTCAGGTAGGGAAATAGAAGTGTGTAGAACTTTCACAGATTTTTAAAAGTTAATGAGCTCTTTCACACAGTGAATAAGAATAAATCTTACATTCTTAATTCCTTCCATCAAGTCTATTTGTTATATATACAACGCATAACATTTGTTCCATCATCTATAATGATATGAACAGACTCTTTGATCTATTCAAATTAAATACTAATCTGAGAGTGTTCATGTTGAGAAGCATATGTTATGTTCTTTATGTGCATTTTTTAATCTGAAATCTATGGATAATGAGAAAAAATAAGTTTATAACACAGCTGTTGTGTGGCACGCGAATTTATACCTTAATGAATAAAGTACAACACGTAAGAAACAAGAGTTCTTTAATAAAAATTGACATCATTAATTCAACACAGAACGAGCAGAGTTGAACTAGAAAAATTTTATATCGAACTCGATGCGAAAATAGATATTAACCGCTTTAGCGACGTTTCTTCTACATATGGAATGAACAAGACAATAGATGAACATTTATAAGTTAATTAGGTGAAGGATTAGGACAAATAGAAAGAACAATACAGTTAACCTGATAACTGAATAATTTGCTCAATCGAAAAGTATCAAAACGATCCAAAAAAGACCTCTTCTGATCTTTTTTTGATCAAAATCGCTTTATCAGCGCAGAACAGTCATAAATTTTTTCATGGCGAAAAATTTCTCTTATATCATTGCAAGACAAGCGAAACAAAAAGTTGAAGAAACAAAGAATCATTTGGAAGGTATCGGCAGGCTGTCGATTCATTTGTGGTAATTATTTCATAGGAAATACTTTTGGTGATAAAATATCTTCTTTTTTAGGGATCAAAACACATTTTTTTCAAAATTATTGCTTGAGAAATAGTAATACAAATGTATAAAAGAGAAAAATATTTTTCAAGTGCGGATAAAAATTGCATTTAAATAAAAAAATTATCTTATGATATTTGAGCAAAAAATTTCTTCCAAAAAACATTGTAACTTCATGTTAGGTTTGGATTAATATATTCTAATTCAATACTGTTTCTATAATCTACAAAATTTTTCCCATGTTGTATATATAATAAATTCAAAGCGATATCAGTTTTTCTTTAAACGTGTTATTGAAAGCGTTCACCAGACACTTTCAGAAAAAACTATACGATACAATAGTTTTCGTTATTTTCACTATAAAGATAAGATAGCCATATGGTATTAGTGATTTATATATGCCACTAAACATCTGCCTTTTTTCTATTCTTTCCTTTCTCTTTTACCGCATCCAGCTATTAGAATAATAATTATAGACTAGAGTATAGAACATTGATGCATGCATATTGCATCGTTGTTTGTAAAACTTAATATATACGAATAATAATGAATGACAGTTAGTCTATATTTGTGTCCGATATACATACGAAATCGTTAGCGCATTTTATCTATAAACAGTAAAAATAGTTGATATTTCTTGATACATATATACGTAATCCTTTCAAAAAGTACTTAGTACAGATAGTTAAGTACAGATAATCTACAGAAAGTTTATATAGAGAATTCTCAAATCATAACATATGTGAAATTTGATAGCAATTAGTTGTAATAGAAAATTCAACAAGACCTGGTACTAATTCAAAATATATCATTTAGTGTTGAACAAATATAAGACTGTGATTTAAATGCATTTTATTTATTATATAAAAAAAAGAGTACTAAATACACATTTACAAATGACTGAATATCAAAAACATTTATCTGTCAAAAAGTTAACTGTAAACATACAATAAGAAACAACATTGATGCTTGATTATAACTAAAGATTGTCGAAATCTTATTCATTTGTTTTTTTTAATAGCGGTGTAGCAGTATTAGTATTGATCGGGTGTTCTCTACTTGTTGTTACAATAACATGTGGTGGTGGTTGTTGTCCACTTTCTGTTATTTGTTCATTTTTCTTAACACTATTCTTATTTCGACGTCTTTTTAACCAATCAATTGTTTTCAATAGCGGATATATAATGGCATAAACAATTAATCGAACAATAACAACACATAGTGATAACAATAGTGAAATGAATGTTAAGTTAAATAAACTCTCATATGAATTCCATTGTTTTACTAATAATAATAAAACATGGATGAAACCCAATAGAAGTGTCAATGACCCCACATACGATACAATAATACGCCATTCATTTGATAATAATCTTTCATTTATCCATGGTAAGTAGACAATCGTTAATATAATTAGTAAGATTAATGTAATAATACCAATGAAAAATGACGACAGCTGCCAACGATTTAGGGAAAATTGTTCTTGTGAAAATGTGAGAAACAGAATATGTAATAGAGCAAATGTTACTGAATACCAAGTCAAATAACGTCTTGAATGTAACCATCGTTGAACAAAATTGAAATAATTAAAACCTTTAAGTATAGTTGTCAATTGATTATTTTGTTTTGTTGTTATTGTTTTATTACTCTTTGCATGTAGATGATAGGATAAGAAATCAATTAATTCTAATATTGGACGTATTAAATAGAGTATAACTAATAAGATTAAACTAGTTGCTCCGGTAACAGAACTAGCTCTACGAAATATTGATGAATGATTATTGCTACAATAGGAAAAATCTCTTGTTTCCTCGTAACCACTGCACCGAATGATTGCAACTAACAAAGCTACGATGAATACTAATAACGTTGTTAGTAATGGGAATAAACATCCTTGAAATGTACGTTTTTTTAGCACATTATTATAGTCATATTCATTCATTACACGAGTATCATGAAAATGAAGTTCATGAATAAATTTTAATAAACGTGGTATAGTTGTCGGTGATATATCGAAGTGTTGTTGAATATAAACAGGTACACGTTGAGTTGTGTCATGCTCAATTTCCCATGCTGATAGATTGCCAAACGCACGTACCATTGATGTAGTACGTGATTGATTTATAAAAAATGTTTTTGTGAGTGATGATTGTTGTTCTAAATGTTTTTTATTAAATAAAAATCGATTATTTGATTCTGGAACGATGGACTCAATAACCAATTTTCCATCAGTTAAATATTGAATATCTCCATGTGGTTGTTCAGTTATAATAATAATTGGGGTATTTTGAGTTGATTGACGAAATGTCGTATTCGGCACATATCGGATATTATCAGTAATTTCACTTTCAATTGATGTTGTACTTCCAATAGCATCTGTTAATACAGGAGTAAAACCATAACTTACTAAACGTTTAGCAAACGCAATTGAACGTTTACTTCGATGTCCAATAATACCGATTGTACGCTCATCATTCGAATTATCATAAACAGATATTAAGGATTTTTGCTCGGGTCGATTATTTTTTCTTGTGGTAATATCATCAGTCACTGAAGATAAAACAGATGATAATATTGTGCCCGCCATATCATCAGCGAAATCTATAAAAGAAAACAATGTCATTTTCAAAAATGGTGTTCATGAAAATAAATATAATTTCTTTACTAAACATACTTGATCTGCTCAAATCTTCTTGATGAATTGGTAAATTTATTACATGTTGTGAATGTTTTCTATCTTCATCATTTCTTGTTGGTGTAATCATGATTGAATGATCAGTATCATGTCCAATGGTTTCCGACGGTGTGAAATTGTAATGATAAGATGAAGGATTCATCTTAAATGTATTTAATCTCTTATATACACAACACAATGATTGAACGATTTATCAAGTATTTTTCCCTTGGATATTATGTTTGTTCTCGATGATCTCTAGAAATTAACGATTTTTTTTTCTTTCTCCAATATATACGTTTCTTTTTCTTCTATTCTGCTATTGAGAGATAAAAAGAAAGTAATCATTCTCATGTCAATGTAGAAGATGAGAAATGCAGTTGCTCTACAGTATCAGAATAAAAAAACTATATAGACACAAAGTTCATCGTTTGGTTATAAAACGAAATGGAAAAAGAATTTTTACACAAAAAACAAAAACTACACTCACAGTCATAAAGAGGAAAAAAGTTTGGGAATAGAGAACAGTCGAAAAGACATATTGTAGAATTAGATTCTACATTTGTCTCTATCTTGAGAGAAAGAATTCTAATTTTTAAATTTGATCATGCTACGTTCTCTACGTCTACCGTTCTTATACCGTTCAAATAAAAATGTACACATTCTTGCAGGAGTTAGATCTGTTCTTTCACAGTGGAAAATTTGTTCACTCTAGAGACTAGATTCAACTAGTATATATGAAAGTGTCTATATAGTTTTTTTATTCTGATACTGTAGAGCAACTCAAGTAATCAGAAAGTAAAGAAATTAGTATTGAATCTCTTCTAATCTTTTTGCCAACAATTTTAATGTCTACTTTGCATTTGTTCATCTATGCTAGAGATGATGTCTGGCAGCAAATTAGCTTAATCAATCAATGGAAAAAGAAGAATCTACTCATACATTAAGCGAAACACGTTTATAACATCATATTCTTTATCCATCTGCTTGACAAAAATTATTTCCGTTATAGAAAGTACATTTAGAAAATTTGGTTCAAAACATACTCATATAAATACACTAAACTGTAGATCTGCAATCTATTTGTTGTACTATACGTTAATGATAGAACTTTGTCAAAGC
>CAJNOQ010007826.1:0-11858 GCA_905250885.1 Didymodactylos carnosus
AGCATGCTAGCAGCACATAAAAAAGCATACTAGCAGCACATAAAAAGCATACTTTGGCACACTTTTTCCATGCCATTGGCACAATTTAAGTGTGCTTTTTCTAAAAGTATGCTTTTCCGGGACAGTGAGTGCAACTTGCCTAAGATAAAATCAGCAGGCAATTGCTTGAAATGGCTATGCAATGTTTGACATCAATTCTAATCGATTCGGTTTATCTGAAATCATGACGCTATGCACAAAGAAGAAGAAGAACATAGTTTTATTACTATGTTCGGAATCCTCATCAGTGTTTTTAATAAAAAAATTTACTATGATGAATTTTTCCACTGTGGAATTAACACCACAGTTAGAATTTTAAATTTAATCAAAATTTATGCCACAATCATAGTTACAATTAGTTACACAGTGAAAAAGTGAAAATCACAAAGGAAATCACAACAAACAAGTTTGCTTGTCTACTGTGCTAATAAAAATAATACCTCATACTATACTAATGTTTTTTTTCAGATCTGGAACGTGTGTACCAGTAATTTCGATTAAGCGGGAAGAAGGGAGAAATCCTCCTCGTTGTTTGAAATGAATTACTCACTTGAGAAAAAAATTTGCTCACTCCGAAACGTTGAAGATCTAAAAATGAGAAAAAAGGTACTCAGAAAATTTGTTGGAGTGGCTCAGTAAAACTCCCCCTCCCATCCCCTTGCCAAAGTTATATGAAAACGCCGATATGCACTCTGTACACTTAGCGCCAAAAAATAAGGTGCATCGTGATCACTCAGCTAAACATTCTCGCTAAAGGTACTGAGTGTAAAATGATACGCTAGAAGTGACTATGGTTAAATGATGAGATCATTAGTCAAAATATAGTGATCAATCGAAATATTATAGAGACCGATAATGAAGCCCTTTTTTTCTCAAATTTCTTTCCACCAACAGTTAATCAGTTGGCTGGCAGGGTTGCCAATTTTTATAGTTTTTCTTTACTGAAATCAGTTAATGATTTTGGGATTAATTTATACTAATTTTGAAATAAATAGTATACCGATTTGTTAGAAAAATTTCAAGTTGACAACTCTGTTAAAATATAAGGTGAATTCGAAAAAAATCTTTTTGTGACTAATATCGAACAGAATAGACGTAGTACTTGTTTTTTTTCGAGCAGAGTAGTTTGAGTTTTGTTTAAGGAAATTTCCTTCACTGTAATCGCATTGATTCTTGCTTAAAGCCGAAACATTCATTCAATGACGCTGTTTAATCATAAAATAAAAAGATCTACAAGGATCTGTTAATGATCTTATGAGTCATTGTCACCTAGATAGATATTCACCAGGAGACAAGGCATATCTCCAAAACGTAGAATCAAATGGTCTAATCAATATTCTTAAATTAATAAGTACGCCGAAGTAATCTAAGAATGATAATGACTAATATCAAAGAGATTTGTTGTGCACAAGATGTGTTCTGTATGGCTATAGACTGGATATCAGATCATGGTCTGCTCGATTCTACCCCAGATTATGATCCTGATGATATAAGATGTTTGGCAGAATTTCCTCATTCGTTTTAAGGAGATTTTAAAGTCCCTTCTTTTTTGCTTTTCATTTCTTTTTCTTTCTTTGATGTATGTTATGATTTGTTGTCCCCTTAGGACCGAAAGGTCATGGAGTAGAAATTTATGCAATACATAAAAAAAAAAGAAGTAATAATGACTAATCTAAGCGTTGACGCAAGGAGGGGCCCGCATCTATTTGCTTTTTGCACCAGGTTGTAAAGGATACTACGCAGTATATATTCCCAAAAGTTTTTCGGTTTCTGTTCTTGTAGCTTTTGTTAGAAAATTTTCAAAGTTTTTTTCAACTTTCAGTAAAAACTTTCGTTTTTGCTATGAAGAGTTGATTTCAGGGTAGTTCGATAGAAAACTTAACTATCCAGTCTTGTGGCCTTGTCGGCTATGATAGGCTTGAAAATATTCATCGTTCTTTTTAGCGTTTTCTTTGAACGTGAACGCTAAAACACGTTGACGTTCCCTGAACGTGAAATTATACTAGCGACGTTCATCTTGTCTGGAATTAAAATTATTTTGAGGTTAACGTATGCATAGATTAATTCTATTCTCTGAACGTCAACAGTTGGATTTATAGAGCAATATTAAGTTTAATCTATTTATAAACAACATGAGTAAACATTATAGGCAAATCGCAAAGCATGGTACGCGATCACCTGAAAGAGTAATATTCTTGCCAGACTTTAATCAATGTTCTAACAAGTACTATACGTCTATTATATTGTGCTTATCATTCTATACTTTTAAAATGAAAAATGTATGATCGATGGGATTTCTGTTCGTTTTGACTACATATTTATTACTATCTGTTTCAAAAATTCAGTGCACTGGCTCATTTTTTTAATAAGTTTTTAACAAAATGAGATAGAGACGTACACTTTCCAGCAATCAAAAGAAGTCAGTTTAAGCTATATTTGCGCAAGCAAAATCGTCTTTCAGAAACATTGAGAAGGTCAGTTTTCTACAAGGTCTTTGGAAAACCAGCTCAGATTTCTAGAAACCGCCATAGTAATCGATTATTTTTTTTCGTAGATAGATAGTTTGAAGTGTTCTCTACAAAATAAGATTTATGCAAAAGTTTGGTTTTGCTTGGTTCGAGCGCTACGGACCTTTTTCTCGAAACCTTAGGACTTCTCTGTCGTTAGATTTAGACTGTTAGAAATGCATGAAAACATAGGTTATCGACTATGCTAAATCTTGTGGCAACATTTATTTTTCAAAAAAATTTCAAAAACCTGGTGAAAACGTAGATTAGGATGAAATGTCCCATTTCTGCCTATTTTTGAGTAAAATCAAAAAATTTATAACTCAGTCAAGATTTAATCAAATTATGTCAGAATATCAAGATGTATTCTATTTTACAGTGGTTTAGTGTTCACGTTCAAGAAACGAAACGTGAACTTTAACTGGCCTAGGCTATGATCAGGTCCATTGGCACTAAATATTACTTATGCTTCTGAGCATAATACAAGTGTAACTATGAATTTATTAAATTCAGATTATGAAAATTAAGTACAATGTGAAAAGGAAAACGTTTAGATTTGTTTCATTTTTTCATACTTCTTTCTCTCAGAAAACATGAATGTTTATTATTTGTTTTATCACAATGATAATGCGAATGTTCTCTTCTTCACCTGTTCGTTTGTTATTCTAAATAAATCTGTGGTCTATATATGTCTACTTAAAACTTATACGCATATTTTATGCTCTTATCTTTTCCTTTATAGATGAAAATAGTAACAATATTATTCGTTTTGTGTAGTCTTACTGGAATTGTTTTTGGAGAAATTAAAGATGATGATCAATTACATATTTCATTGTCCACATCGGGTGAGTACAATATTTCAATTGGTAATCGGCAATGGTTACAATCTAGTCGCACAGCATTTTATGCAAATAATTATTGGTACTCAACAGAAAATAATACACTCACACTAATTCGTACATCAATGTTAAGTGGGCAAGATGAATTTGGAAATTGGCAAGATATGATTTATTTATGGAAATTATCATCTGTAAACATCACAACACGCATTCGAACATATCTTAATCAACAATTTATTTTATTTTATCAAGATTTTAATCAAGAATTATCTAGTGGAACAATGCAACTAGGCATGGATTTAGTTCGAACAGTATTTCCATCGTTTATGATACAATCAAATGACATTAAACGAGGATATATTTCATACGGAGGTAAAGAATTATGTAGTCTAGACATGCAGCGGTAACTGGTAACTACGGTAAAACGGTAACGATAAACCGGTAATTACTGTTACTGTTACATGCCTAATGTAGTCTATAATCTTCTCATTATCTAACAAAAATTTCAAAATTTAAATATAACCTTAAAGAAGATTTAGATAAGTGAGTCGAATTAGGGATGGCACATTACGGTTACTTTTACGAGTAATCCAAATATTTTAAATATTCCTATTATCAGTAACAGTAATGCTTTCGAGTTTTTACTGTTGCTAGTACACATTTTTTATGAACATTCCTATTACCAGCAACAGTAAAACTGACTAATTTAATGTTACCTGTAATCAAGAAAAGACTGATGGTTCAAATTCGGTCACATCACCATCCTTAGAGAAATTAATCGGATCGAATCCAACTTTTTACCACAGATACTTCAGACCCCTATCTCAGATTCTAAATCTTTTTAAAGAGTTTTTAACTTCAACTTTTAGCTTGAGAAGATTTTTAAAATCAAAAACTCACTTTTACAAAAGATTTTCATCATTTTTTGACTATCGCGTGAAGGAAAGCATAGTTTTCGAAGAAAAATTTAGAATCTGAGATAGGGTCTGAAATATCAGTGATAAAATTTTTAGCCTGATCACTTTTCTTTTTTCTATCTTTCCGAAGAGGGTGAAAAAAGAGCGGGAGGGGTGTAACTATCACGATGCCGTTACAATCGTTTTTTTTCGAGTTGAAATCACACTATCAATATGCATCAGTTAATGAAATAATTTAACAATAGAAAAATTCATCTGTTACTTTTAACTGCCGAGAGGGCAATTTTAACATTTGATTTCGACATAACTCAAAATCGAATTACATTGAACTGTTATTGTTGAAGCAAACAAGTTGATCTGTAACCAATTTGATCACAGAAAATCAGTTATGTCTTTTTTCTGTCTTCTTTTAACATCGATTTTTCTAAAAGAAAAACATTCTTTTTTTTATAAAGAGAATAAAATTCGAACAAAAGAAACACAGTTGCTAGGAGCTAGCCTTCCTAACGTTGAATAATCGCCAGACTAGAAAGTGTGACTGGCACTCTCAAGAGAGTAGCCTTAACTTAACATTAGCGAGACAACAAGCCTCATACTCTTTTTGAGAATAGGGAAAAGGTATCAATTAGTTCTAACCCATTACCATACGGTTTAGTTAGATGTGCTCCTGCCACTCTCTATCAGATATCAAAATGTCACTTTTGATGTAACTTCTCATATAACTTTGACTCTTTTACGTTTTTTGTAAAACTAAGTATATTTAATATAATTGAAAACATGTTCGTAAAATTACTTTACATAAAAAGCGAACTTTCGATACTTCACAGTATCATCATCCGGCTAATATGACTGTCGAATTTAGAGAAGAGATGATCATCTCTCTTCTATTAGTCTGCTGATGACACTGCGAAGTATCGAAAGCTTGCTTTTTATGTAAAATAATTTTACGAACATGTTTTCAATTATATTAAATATACTTAGTTTTACAAAAAACGTAAAAAAGTCAAAGAATGGCATTATAACGGCACAGTGGGCATCCAGGCGGACATTAGGTGAAAAATCGAAAGTAAATATTTTAATATTTCGGTTGTTGACAAGTATACTTCCATAATGGGGCCATCTAATCGTGTATGAATGGTTGCTAAAACCTGAAGCGATGTGGAGAAACAAGTGTTTAGAAAACGGCATGGAAACTACCGACTATCATTGCTCTGGACTTGAAATGCCAGTGAATCTAGACCACCCGTTAACGGGTGGTCTAGATTAAATTGCCGGTTTTTGAGGCTTCTTTCTCAAGTTAGACTCGACCAGAAAGTTTGATTCTGATGCTAAAAGATAGAGAATTGTGTGTAGATTTTATTGATATGTTCTTTTTAAAATAAGTATCTACCATTCTTTTGTAGCATTAAAAGTATTGGATGCCACGAAAATATCACTTGCTTAGCTACAAAATCGAAAACGTGTAAAAATCAATTTTGTTCAGCTAGATTGAGTTCAAAAATTCCTTTCTTGTAGTAAGAGATGTAGAATTTTTTGGTGTATCGCGTGTTGTGTTGAGTTTGATAAGTTTAGTTACTTCTCCTTCGAAAACTACAAAACATCAAAAAGACATTCACGGGTCATGACATCGTACTTTTTTTAGCAATTTTATCACAACTTGACTTTGTGAAAATTATCCTTTGTAGGTCAACAGATGCAGAATTTAAAGCTCTACAAAATGCTCTTCTTTATAAGGGCTGACGTCTTTTCTAACCGAATGACGAAGTTGAAATGTTTTCATTGACATGAAAGTACGCCAAAAATAGATAGTTAGGCATACTTTGTAGGCGGTTTTCAACATAGTAAACCTGGTTTGTGTCTGAAAAACAAATACGTTTCTGTATTTTTTCATAGTGTATTTGAATAGCGTATAGAAAATTATTTAGTAAATAAAAATGACATTTTATACCAGTCAAGTGCTGAGCAAATTAGAGATGTGCACGGATACCATTTTCGTACCCGTATCCGACCCGAAAATTTTTTTTCCACCCTTACCCGACCCGATCCGAGAACTTTGTACCCGTACCCAACTTATCCCTAAAAATTGTCTCCTTTTTGTTTTCCAGCTAAAAACTTTTGTTTTTCGACTGAAGATGTCAAATTATCATTACGTTCTCAAGTAATTCTTTTTTAAACCTTCATGTATTTTAGCTAAACTCCTGTATTTTTTTACTAAAATTTTTCCACTAGAATCTTCCAATTTTCGGGTAGATTAAAAAAAAATAGAACCTGTACGCGTAACTGCTTTACCCGTACTCGACAACTTCGTACCAGTACCAACCTTCGGGTCGGGTTGCACATCTCTAGAGCAAATGATGTTTTTGTGGCATCTAGTACTTTTAATGCTACGAAAGAACGGTAGATGCTTATTTAAAAAAAAACATATCAATAAAATCTACACAAAATTCTCTATCTTTTAGCATCAGAATCAAACTTTCTGGTCGAGTCTAACTTGAGAAAGAAGCCTATTAAAAACCGACAATTTAATCTGGACCACCCGTTATTCTAACATAAATGTACTTAAGTTTAATTAATATTACCTTGATAAGCATTAATCGTAAACAAGTGACTTTTTTCGTTAGTTAGAGAGTCCATAAAAGTTTGTACATCCAAACTCTTCATTACTGTAAAAATATTTACAGCATTTTATACCATAAAATAAAAAAAAAAGCGTGTGAAGATAAAATCGCTAATCGTGGATTATATTACGGTCTAGTGTTCGTTTTCGTTCACAAGCTTTTCGCCTCGTCTTAAAAAGAATAAATACATTAAACTCTTCACATGTGCGCAGATGCTTATTATGAACACTTATATGTCCGATTGAACGATTCTTGTTGTATATGAACTTCTGTAGAGCAGCCACTCTCGATTCTGGACAGTAACACACTATAAAAATGATTAGGGTAAAATAAGCAGACTAGTGTACCATCCACAATATTTCACATCGAACATTTATTCTGAGATATTTCACCACATTGTGAGTAAAATGTCGGCGAAATTCTCATTGTGGCTTGCAATCGTGCTAAATTGTTTCAAAGTTTTTGAATATTCTATGAGATTTTGTGATATTATGAGACAGTCAAAATTTTGCTAAGATTGTTACTCACATTGTGGTGAAATATTTCAGACTACATGTTCGATATGGAATATTGTGGATCGTGCATTGGTCGACCTTTTTTCACTCTAATTAGTTTTACAGTGAGTATATTCGGTTTAATATGATTATGTTATTTTCTAATGAAAAAATGTGTAATCTATAACAGATCATTCTTTTTACACGCATTAATAATGATTGTCACATTGATTGACACATTGGTAATATCGCAGTTCGATCGAATTTATACCAAACATGTAACTTAATATTTCATTGTTGTTTGTTTCTTTTTTATTTAGGTATGATGTTTGGTGATACAGAAAAACATGCTGGTAAATGGGATACAACGACAGCATTCATCAAAGATGGTATTAGTGGTGGTCCACTCGTGATATTTGATCAACAAAATCATGTTCTTGTATTATCATCATTCAGTGAATTTATGTCAACATCATTAAGTCATCGTGGTATGGCAGGTGGTTCCATTGAATTTGGTGTAATGGGCTCGATTGATCCAATACCAAGTAATTACACCAATTCATTTATTATCTACTATGGTAATAATGGAATTAATGATGCTGTTCATAATTGGGGTTTAACATTGAGAAAATATTATAATAAAACTGACGACGATAGACTAAATGATGTGACCATTAATTATTTAGGTAAGTAAACAATTTAGAATTCAATTTGAATGTGCAAAGTTGTATCGATAATGTATCAAGCAATAAAACGAATGATTTTGTATTTTACTTAGAACAAGATTTCTTGCATTCAGCTTATACTTTTGTCTTCTAAAAAAACTTTTTCTTTATGATAAATTTGTTAAGAAAATTGTCCTTATTATTTGGTGTTGTCCGGTCTATTACACCGTTTTGAGTAAAATCTTTATTAGTTTATTTAGAAAGGTTTTCTTTGATTTTAGGCTATTATACAGACAATGGTGCTTATTATTATTATCATACAGAACTGAATTTGAATTATCAACAGACAATATTGGCTCTATCAAAACATATTCATGAAATTGGCTTACCAGTGAGATATTTTCAATATGATTCATGGTTCTATTATAAGGGTATCGGAGATGGTGTCAGTGAATGGGAATCTCGTCCAGATATTTTTCCTGATGGCATGGCTCAACTTAATAATAAGGTTCAATTACCTATTGGTGCTCATAATCGATATTGGGCATCGAATACAACCTATGCCAAAGATAATGGTGGAAAATATGATTTTTTAATCGATAAAATAAATCAAAAATCTCTTCCAGTTGGTAATGATTCCTTTTGGACAGATTTATTTTATACTGCACGTACAAAATGGGGTTTAGTAATGTATGAACAAGATTGGATGAATCATCAGACAATTGATTTTAATTATTTAAGAGTAGATGCTCGTTTAGGTAGACAATGGTTAATGTCAATGGGTAAAGCAGCTGACGAACAAAACTTAAATATTCAATATTGTATGTCATTGTCACGACATGCTTTACAATCTGTAGAAATTCCACGTGTTACACAAGCAAGAGTATCAGACGATTATTATGTGCATTTAGTTGACCATCGTCCACAATGGAAGATTGGCATTACATCAATGTTTGCTCATGCACTTGGTGAGTATCTTAGAAAAAATTTATCAATATGTTATGTCGGTTTTGTTGCCATTGTCTGAGAAAAAACTTACGGAGTCAATAGTTGTGAAGAAATAGAAGAGACAATGTATTAACGATTGGATCGAAATTTTTGATTGTCTTTCTTCAACCTAAAAATGTTTGATGTTAAGGAAATGCACTCATATTTTGCAGTTTTCATCATCAAATTTTCAATTGTTTCTCAAAACTAACATCATATTTCGAATCAGCGTTAAAAACTGGATTGTCTAAAAATTCCGAAACAAAGATTGTTCAATGCAGCTTTTTAACGTGATTCAAAATATGATGTTAGTTTTGAAAAACAATTGAAATTTGATGGCGAAAACTGCAAAATATGACTGCATTTCCTTGACTTTTCTCGTATTTGAATGATAATGAATTGAGCCAATGATATGTAGAGTTTGTTTACTTTAAATGTTATACAGCTTTGCAAGAGCTATTTTTCTATACTAAAGACGAGTTGGATTCTCTCTTACTTATGCGAGAAAATGGGTGAATATGACCACTCATACATAGTCACCAAATAGGGGACGCTTGAAAATAAACTATTTCTCCTTAATAATATGGTACGTAACTATGGTTCGTTCATATACCATTTTGTTCAGTTTTTCATTGGTTATTTATCTATATCAAGCTTTACCGTAACTTCATATCAGATTTTGAACAGAATCGTTTTTGTTAAGCACCGGTATCTTTTGTGCATCCCCTCCTAAACATTAATTTAAAAAGTTCTCTGTATGGTTATGAAGGTTCAGATAAACTGAAAAATTTGTAAAATCGCTTTCTCTACAAAAATCGATTCAAAATTAGTCGAAAAAAACAGTGGGCCAAAATCAAAGAAAATTAGTCCCTCTCTGTTAGAAGTTAATCGAGTGTAAACGTAGTCTTCATCGTTTCTTTATCGACATCACGTTCGACCGCGTTATCTTTGAGAATTTAACTCGTTTAAATACGTTAAATATGAAATATTTACGTATTTAACGCATTTTAACGATCGTTAGCCGTTTCAAATTGTTTCATGGATATGACAGACTTGCCTGCATCATGAGAAACTTGCTATTGAATAGAACTCTAACTATTGATCTGTTTTAGCTTGTCTCTTCGTAAATGATGAGATTTTCCATCGATTACGCACAATCTTCTCACTTTTATCACTACTTTATTTGTGATTTATAATTTATATTCGGTTTTATTTTATTTTAGGCATTGCTCCCTATAAAGATGTCTTTTGGTCAACATCTGAACAACCACAAAATCCTTATAAAAATGCTTCTGAACCAAATCCTGATTTACAAATTCTAATATCAACATTATCAATGGGTCCTGTAACTCCAGGTGATCGTATAGGTTATTTCGATGTTGACAGAATTATGAAATGTTGTAATGAAGATGGTCTAATATTAAAACCAAATCGTCCATTGACTATGATTGATAAACTGTTACAAGATTGGTCTATGAATGATGGAACATCGCAAGGTGAATTGTATTCTACATATTCAACCGTTGGTCCAGATGATTCACCATATCGATTTTATATATTATTTGCCAGTAATATGAAATCGAATTATGACATATATCCACAAGATTTGGGAATTTCAGTACCTTATCTATCATTATCTTATGTGGCATGGTCATGGAATAATCCATTTGAACTCATCAAATTCAATTCAAATAATTCATTATCGATAACAAAAAACGCGTGTGGTACAAATGATCAAAATTCATTTTGTCTATGGTATATATCACCGGTGTTTCAATTCTCTCAACCATCGGTATCCTCATATTCATTATTAGGTGAATTGAATAAATGGGTACCTGTATCAAAACAACGATTTGAATCCTTAGAAGTACCAAAATCAAATGATCGTATTACATTTAATGTACGAGGTTCATCATTAGAATATACACAATTTTTAGTTTATTCAGAATCATTAGGCGGTGTTATTATTTTACCATGTCAATTATCATCAGATGGAAATGGTCAAATTGTTATCACAACACAAAGTGCTATTTGTTTGCCATCTTAGATACCGGTGATTTAACGTTCTGTTTTTTCATACATTCCATTTTTTTCTATTCTTTTTTTTATCTTATTTTGATATAAAAAATAAAACGAATGATTCTCTATTGAAGAAATGAATACTCAAGAGAAGCTCAAATCAGAGCTGGGCAAGTCAAGTAAAACATGCCTTGAGTTCAAGTCATGCCAAGTCTGACTTGACTTATGACTTGCAAAACTTATGACTTGCCCAGCTCTGGTTCAAATGTTAGTTAACAAAACTAATAACAATACGCTTTGAAGTTGAAGGTCCCAGAAAAAGGTCTTAAAAACAAAATCAGAAAAAAAAAGTCTGAGTACATTAAAAGAGTGAAACTGTTCAATTCGATGCATGTGTAATATTCGTTTCTTGTATGCTCACTCGAAGCTGGTCTATTCGCTAATAATATCATCCAACTTTTTCGCCAAAAGCATATCAATTAAGTCGAGAAATTTTAAAAGCATGTTCAGCTAAAACTGATCGCAAATTCGGACTCTCCACAGTCGGTTACGTTGTACGCAACAAATTTTGAATCACGGTATTCCAGAAAAAATTTTCTCCATCATTTTGGAAAAGAATTTTTTACAAAATTCCGCTTTGGCTGCATGAGACTAAGATATTTTTCTAGAGTACCCCGGTTGCGTGCAAGGTAACCGATTACCTTGTATGTCCGAATCTGCAATCGGTTTTGGCTGAACACGCTACTAAAAGTTTGCGACTGAATTGATATGGA
>CAJNOQ010007827.1:0-11857 GCA_905250885.1 Didymodactylos carnosus
GAAACTTCGTTCTCGAGCACCCCATCTGCTCTAAAAAACGTTTTTTTACAAACCAATAGAAAGAACACATTTGGTTGTCGTGGCTTCTGTGCAATTTTACACATTTAAACGTAAATTGAATATTATAATCATTTTCTTTTCATTTATATGTGGTGTTCAATCGAAAGATTTAAATCAAATTGATACATCACAAACAGAGCGCTTATTTACAAATGAAAATTTGTAATAAGTAAGTTGTAATTTCATTTTCAAATATGTTCTTTCTATTGGTTTGTAAAAAACGTTTTTTAGAGCAGATGGGGTGCTCGAGAACGAAGTTTCAAAAATATGCCAAAAATTGACAACCCTCCGCTTCCAACAATATGTTCCAGTAAGAAACGGAAAATATGACAGAAGTTTTGATTTTGCACCTAGGTTGAGAAAACCAATCATTTCTGATAAAAAACAAAAAACGATCGAAAAATGTTTTGTTTTGATGAAGTTAAGAGACTTTGATAGAGAGTAGAGGAATTCTAAGTTTTCTGACGGTAAGCGCTACACTAACAACAGAAATTCTATATCTTGGTCAAGTTAACGAATCAAGATCTCAATTTTTTTTCTATTGTTCTGCTGGTAGTTTGCTATAATTATTATAAAAAATTCAGTTTCACACATCTCTAACTTCACTACTTATCGAATGTCTCCTTCCCTAAGAAAAGCACATGTCTTCGAGAACGAAGCTTCCTTCTAGAATTCGTGTTTTTTCGATAAAGTCCGTGTCGCATATTATTTCTCTGTCCAAAAGTGTGTAAAGGAAGCAAAGACAAAGTTTAATTAAATCTGCTATTCGTGTCTTCCCGAGCTTTTTACGTTATAAGTCGACGTTTCGACAGCTCAGTGATCCTAAATAATGACAGCTGAGCTGTCCAAACGTCAACTCATAACGTAAAATAAATAATCGTTCAACATTTAAAGCTGCTGTTAAAATAATTCTATGTAAATTGTGATGTTCTTGCTGACAAACAGCCACCGTCTTCTCCTCCATTTCCACTTTTGCTAACTATCTTTCCTGACCCCACTTTTACTAAATCCTCGGCCACGCCGCAAACAAGTCCTGGACTTATTTTAATGTGGAATAAATGAATTCGAAAAGAAAGGCCACGTCCACTATTTGACACACTATTACTGTGATTTAAGACAAGAAAGGTTCAATAGGGATGTTTGTAGAGACCGTTACTTTTATTCCTATGCTCGCTCTAAAAGTAAACAACATCTTATCTGTTCTCTAATTTTTCTCAAGATCGCTAAGCGCGCCGTCACGATGTAGCTCTCAGCATTTTAGATCTCGGAGAAAGGCGAAAGCGCTGAATCAAATGATATAGGCTTCAGGAGTTCCAGTGACTTAAGATTTTAAGTAAAATTTTTGATTTGGCATTTTGATTTCAAAAAGCTCTGTTCTAGAGTCAAATTTGAATGCAAAATAAGGGGAAATGGGTTGAAATTTTAAAATAACAGTAAAAGGCCGAATTCTGAGTTTTCGTGCAAATTTTGTCACTTCTGTCACTCGTTTTTGACAAACGGTATTTGGAGAGTATTTGAAATTTTCTAATCAGAGAATGTGTTCTAAAATATGAAGTTTACTATTTCTATGTAACTCGATGCGCTCTATTCAACCAACTATGATGAAAAAATCGAAAAAATAGAGTCCTGTTCGATTTTGAATTACCGGTACCTTACAGAAAGTGCTTATTTCAAAGCTTTAGCAGAGGTCTTTTGTCAAATACCCTTTGTTTGTCTTTCATACATCGATCAGAAGACCATGAAGATGGAGACTTTTCCCTATTAGGTTACTTTTATGTGTATCGATATATAACCTCTACGGGGTACTTCATTTCTAATCTAGAAAATATCAATTTCTTTCATGTAAGATCGTAACTGAGGCGGTCGTTCCTTATGACTCCTTAGAGCGATTAATTTACATTTGAGCACATTTTATTAATAAATAAACTTTCACAACTTCAGTGTACAAACGAGAAAAAACTTTTTACAAAAAGGACAACCAGGTCACAAACTCCTGTTATCTTCAGGAGGCCAGTACGATTGTTGATTCGTCCAGTTTGGTTGATGATCAGGATAGTATGGTTGTTGACTGGACCAATTTGACTGTGTCGTATAACGAGCAATGTTACTAAACAAAAAACTTTTTTTCTATTTACTAGTTGTCAAGACATATTCTTGAACTCGAAATTTTTGATCATCTGACGATTATCTCCACTATTACCCGTTTTGCACCTGTAGTACAACTAGAAAAAAAGAAGTATTTTAATTCACCTAAAAGGAACTGAGTGTACAACACGTAACGGGACCAAAATTTTGAATTTACTTGCCGTTTTCTGGGAATCGGTTAAACTGTATCATCTAGCAGAACCTTGATTGCTTTCAGTAAAAATTCAGCAATGTTTTGAAAATCGTCTTTCGACAGAGGTTTTACGTTATTTTAAAAAGCACATAGATGCTCAAAAAACAATAGGACGAAAAAACGTTAGTTTTTTTCGACAAGCTCCACAAACCGCTGTATTTCCTTTCTCGAAATACACAATGGGATTTGGAAAAACTTAAAAAACTTGCTTTTTAATAAAAAAAATTACGTTTTTTCAGAAAACGTTTCACAGATTCATTCCACGACTTGATCCAAAGCTGAAATACACATTATTCGATAGAACACATTGAGACACATTCATAAGTGTCATTTTTTTGTCGGTTGAAAGAAAACCACGCATTTGAAACAATTAGAAAAAACACCCTGCTGCTACTTATACTATAAGACTAGTGCTCTATTAGTATCAACAGCGGTTTCCATGTCCTCTTTTTCACCATATGTGGAAAATCGGCGTTGATCACCGAAATCAAGGTAGCCCTTGGATGTTTTAATTGCAACTATAAAATGGGCTTCAATACCGTTCGCCGTTCCAGCAAGATCATACCTAAACAAATATGACAGTTTTTGAGTAAAAGAGGATTCAATTTTTGCTGTTACTACAGGCGTGGATCGATTAAAAACCGATATTTTTAGCTTTTTTCGACAATAGATTGTATGAAGAGTATGGTATATTCAATTTTTCTCACTACTGAGTTTGTAGAGCAAACATTTCTCTATAAAATGATCTATGGAAAATGTTTTCATCTTTTCTCCTTTCCTTCAATCGCCTTTCTACGAAGAGGCCTATTTATAACGATTTATCATCGATTTCGGTTATGTACCGAAACCGATAAACAGATCTCTTCTTAGATATATTTTTATGAGTGCCGGATTGAGACAAAGATTGCTCCTTGATTTTGTAGAGAAATATTTGCTCTATAAAACCCAGTTGTGGGAAAAGTCTTTAATATGCCATACTCTTTGTATAATTTAGTTTCTGCGCAAAGAGAACACTTCTAGATGTGTCTCGATGCGTTCTACCGAATAATGTATATTTCAGCTTTGGACCAAGTCTTGAAATGAATCTGTGGCACTTTTATTTCAGAATACCACCGAGATAAAAGACCTTTAGAAAACTTTTTAATGTTTCTGTTGAGATGAAGGTCATCAGAGGACACTTCTGGATGTGCTTCGATGCGTTCTATCGAACAATATGTATTTTGGCTTTGGACCAAGTCGTGGAATGAATCTGTGAAACGTTTTCTGAAAAAACGTAATTTTTCTTATTAAAAAGCAAGTTTTTCCAAATGCCATTGTGTATTTCGAGAAAGGAAATACAGCGTTTTGTAGAGCTTGTCGTACAAAGTAGGCATTTATGCTTCTGTAAAATAGTAGCATCATGTTCATGTTGTAAACATCATTACGATCGGCCACCTTTTACTTAAAAAAACAATTTATAAATACTAATTTTTCATCGTATAATAGAATAAATGGGAAAAACGAGAGGTAAGTAAATAATAGCTCAGACATATAACCGAGTTCAATTTCACAGTAAGCTTTTCGCGTAAAGAAAGTTAACTCATTTATTTGCATACAGGTAGCACATTCTGGACAAATTGACCAAGAACATTGCCAGCTGGAAGATAATTGCAAACGACATAAGCTTGATTCCATCCATTGCGAGAAGCATAACCAATACCACAACCAACGGTTTGTGTACTTTTCCATACAACTTGTGTAAAATGACCGGTTTGCGATGAAAAACCTGGTTTATTGAAATTATAATATTTTATTTCATTGTACCAGGATACGACTGCATCAGCACCTGAAACAGCAACAGCAAAAACACTTCCCAAACTTATTCAAGGGTTTAGAAAAGAGAGAGACTTACCGTTGACATTTAATGTGCCAGTTGTCGAAAAGAAATATAAATTTTCACCAGCTCCGTTTCTCGACTTTGGGTCACTATGTTCAAATTTGTTGTTTTGAGCTAAATATTCAGCATAGCGTTGAGCTATTGAATTCAAATTTGCATTCAATGTTAATGATGGAACACAGTGTTTACGGCGATACTCATTGTGTTTATTTAATGCGTCTTGTTGAAACTTAATTTGACTGGATGTAAACGCACGTTTCACTATAAGAAACATAAAGGATGCGAAAGGAAATCTATATTTACTTAGTTAGAAAGATCGCATAGTAAGACTGTCAGTTAACCGTCAGGAATTTCTGTTTTATCTATAAAAACTAAAAAATTTGCTATTTGTAGTCTGTTTCTCTGGACTGTGTTAATCGATTATTTACCACATAATACAAGATTTTGTTGATGGCTGTTGCTGCTGTCTGTGTTTTTTTAGCCAGATTCTTTATAATCTAGTTTCACGACATGACTGCGTCACTTTCGAATATTTCATATAAATCTATCAAAGGAATTCCTATTTTGAGGGAAGAAGGATTATTTTTTTACCGTTAATGGTGAAAAATGAGGTATTTCATAATGAAAATTGAGTGGATTTATACTACGGTTACAGAGTGCATCCACATCCACTGCCTGTCACAAATGAAAATAAAGTTCAATTAGGACACACATAACAACCAGTGAGTGTAAACGGGAATCTATATTTGTACATACTGGATATGTATGCTTATATACGTTACATCTATAGACATAAAAAAGGCCTGAAGAAAAGATCTGTATTCTTCCTTCAGAGCGTATGAATATTTCCAACGAATACATGCTGCATCCGTCTTGTGACGTCTCCGTGACAATTATTCGGTTTTTCGCAAAGCTCTTTACCATAGAAGAAAGTATTCAAAAATATTTTAATTCAATGATCGGTTAAGCAAACTTTTCTCTACAAAATGAAACGCTTCACGACTCTACAGGAC
Source organism: Didymodactylos carnosus (assembly GCA_905250885.1). NCBI lineage: Eukaryota > Metazoa > Rotifera > Eurotatoria > Philodinida > Philodinidae > Didymodactylos > Didymodactylos carnosus. The sequence continues at coordinate 5,288 of CAJNOQ010007827.1, forward strand.
TTTCCAGCTAATAGTTATGAATGCTTATTATAACTCATATATTCACGATTTTCTTTCGTTTTGTGCGATAAACTGACTTTTTGCTTTTACGGCGTCCAATAATTTCTAAAATTCCTTTTAAATTACTCCCTTTAAATTACTTATAATTAGGTCTCAACTATGCCTGGTTTTTGTTTTGAACAGAAGTCAAAATCTCTAGAAACTAGTAAAGATTTTTTAAGATTTTTTGGCAAGAACACTTTCATGTAGATTACTAAAGAAAAATCTTGAAAATCGGGCTCTGTTAAGCCTTAGAAATGAGTGTCCGGTTTTAAACAAAAAGACTGAAACTTCTCTGACTTTTTATTATAGAAAAATCGCGGAAGTGCCATGTGTTCTATATTGATTCTTTTCTTCTAGTATTTTTGTGCATAACTTCTGAAATGCAGAAGGTACGATTGGTTATTACCGACAATTTTGTTAAGAACTCCAGCTGCTGAAAAATGTCGAGCAATAGTTTTAGATAGAAATCATGAATTATTGGAATAGATGAGCAAGAAATATAGTGCAAAGATATAGGACATGAATATGCGTGATACACTCGCAATATCAGAAAACGGAAGTCCGACAATAGGCAAAAGACTTGATGAATTTACAAACAAATCCGGAACCAAATTAAGGATTTTGAATAAATTCATCAGCAGGGCTTCCGCGTAAAAAACTGCTTTTTAGAAATATTCTTTGCTAGTCGAACAGTAAGCACTTCAACCCATTCAGTCATATAATGAAAATCATTTAGTACTTTGAGACAGGGAATGGTAGTGTATTAAGAAAATAACTCTCTAAAATTGAGATTATACAGTAAAATCGCACAGATTCAGAATGGCGACTCACTACTCCAGCTCAGTATGTTCACATATACACAGCTTTGAATTCGCACCAGCTTGAGAACCCAATATAAGTCCGTTTCGCTTTCAGAATCTAAAAATCTGAGAGTAGTTCTTCCTGTAGTGTTCGGGATCAGTGCAATTAGGTACATCTGTCTACATGAGTTTTATCTAAAAAGCATGGATTAACTTGAAGACCTTTCTCCGTTAATTCTGGAAAACATCAGATATGTTTTGATGATATCGAAATTTTTCGTAAGAACAAGCATTTAGCGGCTTCGTAAGATTTATACATGGAAAATCTCTGATTTGCGACTTGAATAATCAGAAACGATCCGTCTCTCCGATTTGCGTGGACCCTGAGCTTTATTCTTATGTTTCACTCAACCCGTTTCTGTCTCTACTAAAAACATGACAACAGTATTCTTGGTTTCTTCAACGGATCTTCGAAAAACTACTGTTTTCAATATTGTGCTTTGGACTATCAGCTAATTGGACGAGCGAAGACTGCGTTATTCTTTAGTTCAGCTGTTTGCATCCACCAGCCACGATAATGGGGACAGATATCTTTATTCTGAATGAAAATTACGCTCAACTCACTTGCAAGACGTTGGTATAAGTCACTAACATCATCATCATTCTCATCATTCCATAATCGTACTTCAGGTTGACCGGACAAATATCGTATTTCTGGTAAATCATAGCTTTGTTGCCACCAGTTGAGCTCACGTTTGCTGTTCCAAGATCGAAAGGGACTAGCAACAGCGGCAGAACAAACAAGACTCAATAAGAGCACTGTTATTGTATTCATTCTAAAAGCAAAAAACGAAACAAGTCTTTTGCAAAAAGATCTTTTCATCAAGACAAAGCTAAGAATGAGTCGAGATGCACTGTTATCCTCCGAGCATTCATAGTTTATTATAATACTGGTAGAATAACTTACTTTGATTTCTACCGTTTGATGATCAACGATCGTGTGTTCTTCTATCCTTCAAATAAGTAACTAAGAGATATTAACTGTGAAAATGACACCTCTTTTCTCCTCCACTAATTATTATTACTTTATGTTTTCATGAGCGACGTTAGAAATTTATCCAACTGTGACGGTATTTGTGTCACTAAACACAAGTAGTTAATTTATTATGTAGGAGGGAAAATATCGGTTTTTACTAATTTATGTTCACCATTATTTGTTGCATACAAGTAAAGATCAACTGTAAATATAATACAGGTGGAAAAACAAGAAAGAGCACATCTGTGCTCGATTTATAAAAGATGATTTGATGGTATAAAAGATGAAAGATGGTTTGAGAACGGAATAGTTCATTTCATTCTAAGCTTCTAAACTTCTATAAACTATCGTTTGTTTACATATCATCCCATAAACCAAAGTGAATGTACATTACGCATCGTTCTTTATATTTTCCATTAAAACTTTGAAGAAGGAAGCAAAAAATCTATTACCTGTTTGTGTATAGTGGCATAAATACAGTCATAGTTGGATAAATTTCTAATGTCCCTCATAAAAATATGACTCAATAATAATTAGTGAAAGAGAAAAGAGGTGTCATTTTTATAGTTAATATCTCTCAGTTATTTATTAGAAGGCGAATAACGCACGATGTGCAGTGAATCTATTTCGTTATTATTCTGGTCGTCCTCCACTTGCTATTCATAATGTGTCTGTAACTATGCCCAAGTTCCACATAGAGATTTATGACCTCAGGATCATTTTCATTTAGATATTTTACTTTTTGGCTAATGTATATTTATTATTTATTATAGCTGAGGCGTGCGCTTTTTAAAATTTTATCAGACATTTTCATATTGTTGTTCTTTTTGGAGTATGAGTTTGATCTTTCTGATTGTATATTGGGAGAAAGAGAAAATAGAAAGCAATGGAAAACTTCTTTTTTCTTTAAGGAAGCCGTCCAAATTATGATCGAAGAAAACAGTGCAGTGGAAGGAATCAGAGCAATTAAAGCAATCCTTGAATGTCAAGCGCTTCTCTTTTATGTTTACATACGAGAAAAACATGTATAAAATTTATTGACACTTTTGAAGACACTTTAGACTATCTGTCCATGTAAAAAGTCGAAACGTTTGCATGAAAACTTTCCGAGCTAACTTGATTTCCGAAAGATCCTTCTGAAAAACCATTTTAAGAAGTAGTTTTGGAACTGTGTTTTCTACTTTTAGCTACTGAGTGGTAAAACTCGCAGGTCTGAATTAGGGCGAGCATGTACGATTGAGTTATAAAGTTTAGGTAAAGAATCATTATCATTCACGCATTTATTGTTTATAATACTACTCTAGTGACTGTACTCATGCATGAGTACTCTAAAAGTACTCTGGTAGAAAAACCGGACGAGTACTCATGCGTACTCATACATGTTGAGTAATCATTGAGCACTCACATGAGTACTCATGAGTGAGTAATGAGTACTGTGGGGATGACTTTCAGTACTCATGCTCGAGTACTGTTGAGTAAGCATATAACTTTTGGCAAAATACTCATGATTGTTGTTCATCTAGTATTTTGATATACAGGAGTGATCTACAAGTCTATTCACAGACGAGTCCATTTCTGACTACATACAGAGAGACCAGCGAGAAAAATATCATGTTTCAAAAATACTCTATGTTTCTTTAGTAAATTCTACGTTCTTTATACAGTTTCATTTTTGCAAAACAAAATGGTGAATGAATATTTTTTGAGTACTCACTGAGGAAAAATACTCAAAAATTGTTAGTAGAACTCATATGAGTACTCATGGACGAATTATGAGTAAAGTCGTACTCATAGTATGAGTACTTCCATCAGGGTGGTAGAATAGCTTATTTTGATTTCTACCGTTTGATGATCAACGATCGTGTGTTCTTCTATCCTTCAAATAAGTAACTAAGAGATATTAACTGTGAAAATGACACCTCTTTTCTCCTCTACTAATTTATTATTACTTTATGTTTTCACGAGCGACGTTAGAAATTTATCCAACTGTGACGATATTCCTGTCACTATACTCAAACAACTAATATTGTTTTCCTTCCTTCTTCAAAGTTATATTGGAAAACACAAAGAACGATGTGTAATCATTTATTATTCACTTTGGTTTATGGGATGATATGTAAACAAACTATAGTTTATCGAGATTGTAAGATTCAAATAAAGTAATAGCAAATGTTTAAAAAGCGTTAGAAGTAAAATTAAAATATCTAAATGAAAATGATGCTGGGGTCGTAAATCTTTATGTGGAACTTGGGCATAGTTCCATGAGTAGCAAAGTGAAGGGTGACCAGAATATGAACCAGAGAGGCTTACAGCACAAAAATTATTTAAGAAAAGTTGTTAACTCTAACATAACCGCTAGACCAATGTCTGATTACATAAATTTTAGAACAGTTTATGAACCATCAGTAGAATTTGTCAAAAGATTTTAAAGTATACGACATCCCAGCAGCAAACTATGAGAGTATCATTACTCTCTGGGCAAAAAAATGGTTTCCTATAAAAAGTTTTCTGATTAAGGTTCAGAATTCATTTCAGATATCGAAATCTTTTAATCCACAAAGTCTAAAATGGTGGGACAAAGTCTAGGAAATCCCAAAGCGTTCTGTAATGATCTACACAGTCTTAAATAGTTTCACTAATTTATGTGAAACCTTGATATGATTTCTTATAAAACGGCAAAAGTTTTCCTACAAAACTGATCACATTGCCAATACGAAGTTTCGGCAGTGTTGAAAGGAGCGCAGAGAGTAGTGCACTCGGAGGAAAACTTTAAGTCTTAGAAATGTTTATATCAAAATCGCGCGGTTGCATATTATTCAATAGTTGAAACCTGTAAATTAAACACAAGGTAGTTTTGAATATCATGCGCGAGCAGCAATAATAACTTCCGAGAAAGCTGTTGTAGTTGACACAAGATTATTAGCATACAAATCGAATTTTTTTCTAGTTTATAAGTTAATACGTGAATAATATTCTATTTTAAATGAGGATTCAGTGGTTGTAAGCCATTATAGAAAAAGCAATAGGTCCATGAAGATGAAGAAATGAGGTTATTATTTATTTCTATCGTACTTCTTTAACTGTCTCTTGTGTTCAAAAACCGAAACAGAAATTTTTACGCTAGTTAAACTTAAATTGCTTAGGAAGGAAAAAAAAGTGATATCTGTGACTTAAAATTAACAGTCTGTTTGTTTCACAAAAACTTTTTTTAATGTAGAAAGTCAGTTGTATGAACCAAAACAATGTACTGACAAAAAAAAGAGAACTTTTTCAAAACTGAGAACTTGCTCTTATCAGGCGAAAACAATAACTTAGAACACTTTTTTGTAGAAAAAGTTATAATCAAGTGTCAACCTCGAGTATGCACGTGGAGTATTTAATCTTTCTTTCAAATTATGAAACTGTATGCATACGTCTTTGACGTTTTCTCTCAAATGCATTAATTGGGCTTTCCTATTCAACCATGCATAAATATCTCGAAATAAATCTGGATCGATATTTTGGATTAGAAGCACCTTAGAAATTTTAGTATTTTTTGAATGTCTCGCGAAGAAAAGCATATTTTCTAAAAAGAAAAGTTTAGAATCGGAGATTAGGCCTTGATTACCTATGGTAAAAATTTCAGCTCGATCAAACTATTCTTTCACGTGGTCGTAAAATATGTTTCATAGTCCTCCATATCAGTTTTCGCTGATATTCGAATTATTTGACGAACTGCAATTTTACTTAAAGCAAAATAACGTTTATGTACTATTTCACCAAAGAATTCTCTAGAAATGATTGCTGAAGAGTTGCTGTTTTGTATACTTCTGCTATCAATTAATGATGTGGGATAGATGTATATAAATTAGAAAAAGCATACGTTTGAACATTTCTGGTCAAGTTTTCTTGTCAGTTTCTCTAATATTTTGTAATAAAATAGATAGATTAATCTAAAATCGAATAATCTTAGCTCTACTTCCGATTGTTACAATATGAGTAGACTATGGGACAACGTAAGAAGTACGTACTGTTCTCTTAGTTTATAAAAGTAATAGATTGAATATGGTCTCAATAGTAGAAAATGAACAGCAGTTATGTACTGCCTTATGAAATTCTTACTAAAGACAGATACCGTTTTATTTTGCAGAAGCACACATTGCACCACCGATTTTTTGCAAATTTTTTCTAAGTTTTTCAAGGTAGGTAAGACTGATCGTTTTGAGAATGCCTTGCGACAACTCAGAAGTCATAATACTAGAACACCATGCATTTAGAAGAGCACTGGTTCCGAGAAAAAGGACCTGAACGATTTTTTTCAGGTCGAAGTTATAAATTCTAGTAACAAAACATGTCAGTGAGATCAGTAACAAAATATTTCCTCTTCTCTGACAAGAGATTAGGCGAAAACTATGAATACTGTTGACGTTATCCACTGAAACTACCTCGAATCAAAAATTTTGAGAGCCTTCGCTTTATTCGATTGTTTTCAAGCTTTTCTCATACATCTTTTCTGCCATTTCTATTAAAATTCCCTTGTTTCTAGTCTCACTTGTGAAACTTGACAACTTATCTTTGACAACTTATTTTTATTAATTCTTTAGTTAAAAATTGACCATGAATGCATTTTATGATAGAAATTTTGGTACGTGATATAATTCTGCATTCTAGTTCACCATGAAATCTATCTTGATCAATTATTAAATCACCCCA
>CAJNOQ010007828.1:0-11857 GCA_905250885.1 Didymodactylos carnosus
AAATGTAGCTCAGAGAAAAACAGCAAAGAAATAAGAAAGAAAGCTACCTGTTTTATTCAAAAGAATATTGTTGAAAAAATTTTAAAACAGCAGTATAGAGCCGTAGCGAGAATAGCGGAGACCTATGTATAAATCTAGTATTTGATTCACAACGGCGGCTGTCAAGCTTCGATAAGTTTCCTATTAACACATATTGTAGAGCTTTCCAAGACGCATCGAATGATGTATGAATGTTTAGAGATCATTTTTGTTTCACAGAAAAAGTGAAGACTAGTTCCGTTGGCATAATAGTCTTGACCTATGGAAAAGTCTAGTATTAAATTCATAAAACCTGCTGCCAGGCTTTGTTAAGTTTCTTATTAACACATGTTGTAGAGCTTTTCATGGCGCATCGAATGATGTATTGTGCTAGTTACCAATTATTTAACATCTGAATCGAATGAGTGTTGGCTATCCGATGTACACGAAATACGCCACCGATATCCAATAAAAATTATTGCAAGTATTTTAGACAATTCGTACGTAATGAAATTTGGTATTGAAATGACAGATAAACAATTGGATGAATGGTGCTATACCATCTATAGGAAAGTGGTGATAGGGTGGCAATTGGATGGTATTGATTTGGATTTTGAATCGACAAATCAGTTTGATTACGATATGAATACACAAAACTATAATTTTCAATCTATTGCAAATTCTAGACGATTGATTCATGGTCTATCAAGATATTTTGATCGGTCATCTCATAGTGGTAAAACTATGTCCATTGTCACGGGTCGACCATTATTAGAAATCTACAAATATACGTATTATCTTTTTGATTACACCATCCTTATGTGTTACAATTGGAAATTAAAACATTTAAAACATAACTATGCTCAATATAGTAGATATACACCATCGCATAGAAGTATATTAGATTTTTCATTAGAATATGATTTTAGTCGCCATTACTATACTTATGAACATACGCCACGATGAATCGATCAACAAAAAAAAAGAAACAAGAAGCGACAACAATAGGTGGATTCATGATATTTCATATTGGTATTGATCAAAATAATAATGAACAAACATGGAAATTATTCAACTACCAGCAACAGTCAATTTGAGAATGATTTTTGTTATTAAATAATTGATATTTTAGTAATAAATGTTATAAGAAAAAAATCATACGTTAGCTGAAGATAAATCTGTTAAGAGCAAGATCGGTCCCTGTCTCGCTGTCAGTGTAAATTTTCTTCTGTAAGGTTTATATCAGAGATGCTGCTAGTGTAGGTAAGTAGTACATTGGAATAGGTGAGCAACAGTCATACTATTTGTTCAAACAGGCACGATTTAGATTAAATATATCCGTTGCTCACACATAGAGTAGTTTGGTATTCTGACGGATTCTTTCTCCATCAGTATTGGAACTAAGGGTTTTAGAATATTCTCCTTTTTCTTCTTTACTTTTTTCCTCCTCAAGAGGATAAAAATTTTTTTCCCGATTGTGGTTTAATCCACTGATTAATCATAGATATCCATTGCGGACTAATCTTTTGACGCTTATTATACGATAAATTGGTGGCAGAATAAACACTTTCAAGCTTCTTCCTTCGAAACAAATTACTTCCATTATCAAAAATTACGCTTTCATCAAATTTAATCGCACAACCGGTATTAGCATTGATATGTTGAACCAATTAAGAATTCTCTATATCAAATTTCTTAATTTTCATTTTATGTTGTTTAATTCTTTTATGTAATGATACGGTTTCACCTGTGTATAAATCACCACATTCACATGGTAACCCGTACACTGCAAATTCTCCAGTTTTTATACATTTTTCTTCACTAGTTTTATTTTTATTTATATTGTTTAGAGCAACTATTTTGCGTTTATTAACCACATCACCTATGCTAGGATTAAGTTTTGTATAAATTCTGACTCCAAACTTTTTAAGGAAATGTCTTCATTTTTCTGTCAATTCATTTACATGAGGAATAACAATAACACTCTGTTTTTACTACTAATAATAATACTCTGTTTACTACTGTTTTTACTACTGTTTTTACTGTCTTTACTATTTTTCCCATTCTCGTCTTCATTATTCTGTTTTCTCACCATTCGAAAAATTTTCTTTACCAAATCATGTGGATAACCACTATTCGTCAACATATTTATAAGTATTTGCATGTCATTGTCATTATGATTTCCATTATTTGCTATCTGAATTCTTTTAATCATATTTATAGCGATATTTTTCTTCATTGTCAGATTATGATCAGACCCATAATGTAGCAAACGGTTACTTGCCGTTGGTTTTTTATACCAATTTGTTTCTAAACATAATTTAGTTCCATTAAAATGGATTTGCGCATCTAAGAAAGATATAGAATTACTTTTCTCGTATTCATACTCAAATTTCAAATTTTCATCTAACTTATTAAACTCGTATACTAAAGATTTAATTTGATTTTCAGATAGTTCTGACACCACAAATATACCATCAACATATCTAGCTAATCCAGAATATGGATATTTTTGAAAGTCCTAGTATTTTGCTAAATATTCGTTGACAGAAATATCAGCTAAAGATGGCGATATAGTAAGTCCCATAGCCTTTTAACTGACAATAGATTTTATCACGAAACTGAAATATTACATTTTCAATACAAAATTCAAATAAACGAATTAAGCTTTCTTTGCTTAATGACGTTTCTCTCTTCCAATCTTCATTTAAGTCTAACATCTTGTCTAACGTTTTCAACACTTTATTTCTATCAATTGAAGTGAACATATCCGAAACATCTAGACTCGCAAGTGAACAATTCTTCTTAATTTTGACTTTGTAAAGCTGTTTAATAAATTCTTGTGTATTTTTAATACAATGAACTGCATCTGCTAATGATTTAGTTATCTTTGTTAAATATTTAGCTACGTTTGAACACATTGTATCCCTCATTGAGACAATGATTCTCATAGGGTTACCCTCTTTATGTGCTTTCACTTGTCCCTTCACATACGGTATGTTTTTATTATTCAATAAATATTCCATAGTTTCTTGCATCATTTCTTTCTTACCCACTAATTTCGATAATAATATCTCAAACTTCTTCTTTATTGTTTTAAATCTATCATTTTGCACAACAGTATAATCTTTCGTATTCAGTTTATCTTCAACTTTCTTAATATAATCATCAATATTCATTACCACTACCTTTTTACTTTACCAGCGGGTATCACTATAATAGTTCCATCTGATTTAAGACAATGAATAGCGTCTAGCTGTACTTTAGATAAGTTCTTAACCCCTAACTTAATATATCTATCCAAATGCATATTTACTACTTTCTTAACTTCGCTAATTATATCTTCTTTTACTCCAATACTCTTATTGTATAAATCTGCTTCAACCCCAGCGATCATCTTCGCGATATATTTCGTACTATTAATTGGTCTAGTAGGAATAAAATTCAAACCTTTTTCCAACACTGAATGTTCATAGTCATTAAGTTTTCTTGTTGTTAAATCCACTACGTTAGATTCGATATTATCTTTGTTATTTTTGTTATTATTGTTATGCTTTATTATTGCAACAACTTTTTCACTAACTAACTTCCACCATTTTTGGTACAATCTCTCTTTGATTTTATTTCTAATTCTCCAAACAATACTTGTAGATGTATGTTAATTAAATAATTTGTTTTTGTTTTTATAAGGAGTTACTTGTTTTATTATTTATGGTTTTATTATTTATGGTTTTGTTGTTAACAATACATAGACATGTGCCACGTTGCGATATTTTTGATATGTACCTTATGTATGTTATCTACTTGTATGGAAAAATGAAAAGAAGTAAAGAAAAGAAAAGTTTGGCAAACAGATAAAGAAATAGGAAGAGAGATAAAAATTGTCGTTATATGTGTGTAGTGCAATCTGTTTCGTCATATTTGTACAATTGTATTATTGTTAACGTGTTATGTAAGATATTTGAAAAAGTTCCTTGTGACAATTTATGTTTAATGTTTTTAAAATGTATTGATCTAATTTAATCTAAATTTATTTTGGTTTTTGTTTTTGTTTTTTTCACCACTGAAGAAAATTTAGCTAATAAATTGAAACGTCTGGTTTATATTATATGATACCTATAATATAATATTATAATATTATTCATTACATATTGTAAGCAAATTTAATATATTAAATAAAATTAAAGGTAAATAAAAGCAATCGAGCTGATTCAATGCGAAAGGCTGCCCACAATCAGCCGTACTCTTTTGTTTGCCAATTCATAATAGTAGTTAGACAAGAGAACAAATATCATTTAATCGTTATTTTTTATGGTTGGAGATAAAGAGCATTCATTCGTAGAGGTATACGTAGACCTAAGAAGTCGGGGCGGCAGGTAGTTGAGATATATTTGCGCAAAAACCATTTTACTGTGGAAAAATCAAAATTACAAAGGCAGATGCATGTTATAGTCTCCTATGTCGTCAACATCGGGAAGAAATTGTGTGCACTTTTAAGAAGAATTTTTTGCTGATTAAGCGCGATTTTCGGAAAAAGTCGTCAATCAATCTCCATTAAGCGCCCTTATTGCTGAAATCGTGTGTTTTTTAGAAAAATCAACGATTAACTGCGATTTCAGCAATAATGGTGCTTAATCGACATTTATCGACGACTTTTTCCGAAAATCCCGATTAATCAGCAAAAAATTCTGCTTAAAAACGGGATTAAGCACACGATTTATTCACTTAATCAGCCATTTCTTCCCGATTTTGATGACATAGGCCCTTTCCCCAGTATTTACGCTCTTAGTATTCCTATTTGAAATCTTGTTTAGATAGATTAGTTCGTTGCAGATAAAATGTTTAGATCAGTTATTAGTCACATATATAAACGTTACTTATATGTAGACTGTTAATTAAATTTCATTATTAGTTGTTGCTTGATTAGCGCATTGAAGTCCGTAAGTTGAAAATAATATACTGGTGTAGTTTAATAGTATTTTTTGTTCGGCTCGATGCTTAGGAATATTGTTAACAAGAAGTATTCTGCAGATCGGGAAGGCAAACGCAGGCGTCGTTTACATCAGTTTTGCGGAAAATATTTCTAAATATAAAGAAATTACTTCACATTGTTTAGATGTTTGCGCACATGATAGAGATCTGTGAACAAATATGAAATTCATCGTGATAGAATTTTTATCTCAAACCACTTTCCCAAAATACAACATCAGAAGAGCCAGACGAGATTTCCTCTACATGTGGAGGTATTAAAGTAATAGTATATTTCCTTACAGATAGCATGTATCTGTTTTATGTCATTTTTGAATTATAGTACATATTTTAGAACGATGCTATGAAACATGCATTGAAAGTTTTTGTATAGAAAGATCGTAATACAGATGTGTGTGTCCGAAGAGCGCAAGTTTCATTCATGAATGAAGAAGCTGTTTCCGTAGCGATTAACGAACACAATAGTATGTGAACTGTGTTTGTAAGATTCACTATAATCTGTTTGTTCAATATGCTTTTTAGATAAGTATATCGAAGCATTCCAAAGTTGTATGAATGTGTAATTGGTACGCTTATCACACTGACTGTCCTGATCTTGATTGGTGTCATTTTTTCAAGAAGCGATTATAGCGGAGACATCTGAGAAGCTCGAATGAATCGACCAACAGAATGAGAAAAATACGGTAGAGTACATATTTGTCTCCTACTGGCGAGCAAAATAGCTCAGACGTGCTTGAATTGAAGCCTACTCGATCGGAAAGGCTTTTTTCATGACTTCAGAGGATCCCCCAAAACAATTTTTTACGCAAGAAATTCGGTGTAAACTGCAATTTTTGGTGGAAAACTAGAACGAAAAATTTCTTTTTCATGACCTGGATGAAATTGAAATATTTTATTAGACCTAAATTCGATCCGTGAGTGGATCCGACTCGCTTCGATATCCCTGTCTTCTGCTGAGAAGCAAGATTAAATAGTTATGTTTTTATATATCCGATATACGCGTTTTCTAGGTTATTCACGGTACAGCTAAATTTTTTTTCACAAGAAAAGAATAATAAAAGCAACAGTTAACAAGATAGCAGAAATTGAGCCGATTTTATGTAGAAATATTGATGGTGTCAATGATATTTTGTCAAACCATGTAAAGAAAAATTTGGTTGTTCGGATAAGTTACATATAGAAAGCTAAGAGCAAAATTGAGAAATTGTATTTCATACCTTTTTTTGTAGTTCGTGTGTTAGCTGCAGACAGTGATGCTAATGTAATTAAATTAAAATGGGCTGAAAGTATAAAAGACTTCTCTTAAGTAGAATCAGAATTGCCAAACTTAATTTTCTTTTTTCCATGGTTGTACATTTTTAATTTTTCTTTTCTGATGTACATGTTGCTGCATTTCTTGTTGACTATTTTTTGAAACAGATCACTTGTTCTTCAATCTAAAGTCTGTGTTTCTTTGCCAGTAATAGAGATATACTTTAAGTGAATTAGAATTCGTTGCTGAAAATTGATGTTCTTTTTGAAAACTTTCTTTGATGTTGAACGAAACTAGTCCAACTTTCAACATACCCATTACTGGAACAATTAGCACTAGTATTAAGTTTTCTGAAAATGTAGTGTTGATGTTTGACGACGATGCGAACAAACGTGTGAATGACTACGGTGATGAATTGTTCAAACAAGGTATTCGTGTAGAAGAAAAACTGTTCCTTTCTTTTTCATTGCTGAAATTTTATTTTAGCCAATTCCACCTTAAATCAACATCTCCAATGTAGACTGACAAAAACGCATTCTGAAATTTTACGGTATGTACTTTATTTATTGAGTTGTCATATTTTTTAATGATTGTAGTCTGCAGAATATTCATTGTGCCTTCGCAGCATGGGTATACCGATGAATACATAATTTAAAAAGTAACATAAACTCATTTTTGCCTTACGTATTTATCTGCTGATAAATTCAGTAATATCTATAGAAAAACTTTCAATGAATGTTTGATAGCATCGTTCTAAAATATGCTTTATGAAAAGGTAAATCTAATCCGTCAGCTAGCTAAACTTTGTGTTTATCTAAGACGCAAATGTAATTCCCATGTGTGCGCCATAAAAGAAAATGCGATTAACACAGAGATATCCATTGCACGTAAAACTTCCAAATTTGAAATTCAGCCATGTTGTGTGCTGGAAATGAGGATACTTTATTAACAGTTTAGCTATGAGAGATAATGTGCGAATGAGACTATGTGACGAAAATTCCTTAATCCCTATAGACCTTTTGTTACACAAGAGATCACCGCAAAACAGCACAACCGCAGACTTTATAAATCTGTAGAATTTATGATTTGCACAATATTATAATTTCCGATCTTAACAATCTAAGGAGTTACGATAAATTCTAAATCTTCATACCTTCTACAAATCCAGAGCGTCATGAATTCTATAAATTCATCAATTAATAAGTTCTAAAACTTCACGAACGCTAGAAATTCGTAAACTTGATAAATTCTACAAATTCATAACGTCATGTATTCTATAATTTCATAAATTAATAAATTCTAAAAGCTCAGAAATTTCTTTAAATTCTGAAACTTCATAAATTTCACAAATTCATAGGGGCATGAATTCTATAAATTCATAAGTTCTAAAATGTGATTAATACAGAAATGTCCGTTGCGTAGATCACCCCAAAACTGCATAACCGTATAGTTTACAAATCTGTGGAATTTATGATGTGTACAATTTTATAATTTCAGATCTTAACTGTCTAAGAATTTAGGATAAATTCTAAACCTTCATAAATTCTGGAAATTCGTAACGTGATAAATTGTACGAATTCTAGAAGCCTATAGCTTATGAATTCTATAAATTATTAAATTAATAAGTTCTAAAGATCACAAATTCATTAATGCTAAAAATGATGCGTAAATTATCAGGTTATAACCTCATTACTTTATTCGACTGCCGGGCGTGAAGGAATCCAATGATGTATAGTTGACGTTGAGTAGGTTATGTTGGGAAGGAGGTTTTTTGTACCTGTCAAGAGCTAAACTTATGAGATGAGACGGATGTGTTCATCACTGAACCACACAGACACATTAGTTAGCAGAAGACACATCGCTGAAGTCGCATTGTTTTTAAAAGTGTAGCTACAATTTATAAAAAGATAATTTTGCTATTTTTTAGTTACATAGTTGTTCCTCCTTTTTCTAGACAATTCTCAATTAGCGTCTATTTTAACAACAAGAAATAGTGTTACGAGAGCACGTAAACCGTACAAAAAAGAAAAGTGCACTTTTCATGCATCAACATCATGTCGAAAATTAAAGCAAAGACCATCAACGTATGTGGCCAAATGTCTTAGAAGCTTTGGTTAAGACCCGGTTTTTCGAGGCTCTTAGAAAACTTGCTCAAAATCCCCGAAAAAACAGTTTTGTAACCAAAAACAATACAGATTCTGGAAGTAGACACTTCAGGATATCTTTCCATGTGCGTATCTCAAAACCGATTTTTTGACCGAAAATCACCATTTCTGAGAGAGAGGCCCCTAATTACTCCAAAAAGTGGAAGCAATCGATAAGTATATTAAAAACAGTCGTACAATTTTTCCATTCTCAAGTAATTAAACCTGAAATCGAAATCTATATGAATAATGTTAAATTCGTAGTAGTATCTGTCTTTAAATACTTAGGTTTAATGTGGACTGACAAACTTTCGCTAAAACCTACGATCGATAGTTGTGTAGAAAATATTCAAACGTCTTACTCAAAATTAAAATGGCTGAAGCGAAATAAAAATATCTATCCAAGGTTCTTCGACTCTGCTTCTTCGCATATGCTCTTCCCTTCTTCACGTGGATCTTCTGCTTTTTTCCCTTGCTATCAAACTTTGATGATCACAACAAGAACTATTCTACCGCAATTTTCGAGTAGGGATCCGTATTGTCTATATATGCTATTCTGTATCGGCGCACGATCTTATCTCTTTTATTAACGAAAACAATCTGATTTTTTATTTTAAATCCTGTTTAGAAAAAATACTTGCGCCAAGCCACATATCCGACTTAGTCCAATCCTTTTTCTTTAATGATATTTTTTATTGGGATTTCCTCGTAATCGATAGAAAGAAACATGGGTTAGCACACTTTTTTAGACTAAAGCGTGTAAAAAAGATGATTGAAAATCATCGATGTTACCTTCTCGAATAGCTTTCATTTCTAGACAACTGTAATTGTGAGTTGAGATAATATAGTACTTTGGTCTCAAATTCAGGATGAAAACTTGATTTTTTTAGTTTTGATTTTTTTCTCATTCGTACTTTTTCTAATCAATTAAAGATATATTTGGTCTGATGTAGCTATGGTACGATAGAGGCCGCCACTAGCTACAATTAACGCTATTTCGAATAGTGATAGCTAGTCACGAAAATAAATAATTATTAATTCTATCTATAAATGTGACTTATCTCATCTTGATTTTTTTATTTCACTGTTACGTGTTTATTTCATTTTGACCAATCCACTACACACTCACACACTCTAGCTATCATTTACCAATAGCGTTTTGGTCAATCATTTCAATTGACTAAGCTATACGAAAAATGGATGTTGATTATGACAAGGATAATTATAGTCATGGTCATGGTGGTTTTCGACCAGGTGCTGGCCGAAAACGAAAGGAAGTGACTACATCAATTCAGGCACTGGTGAATGATGATCCCGTATTGAAAGGGTCTATAAATAATTTAAAGAATGCAGATAAATATGAGAAAGCAGGCAAACAAGAAGACGATGAAGATGATGATGACATCAACATGGATGTGTTGGATGGTACTGATTAAACTTTTATGAAACAAGCACATTTCGAACACTATCTGCACTGATTGACTAGAAAAGTATAGGTAATCAATAAAGATCTTATTTTCTATTCAAATCAGTTTTATCTATATTAAATAAATAAGTTTTCAAAACTTATAAAACTATGTCACACTTTTTTAGACCTATATTTTTCCTTTTTTCTCCTGCAAAGCCAATTCGATAGTTAGCTAATATATCGTACCATTTGATAGCCGGTGGTGTTCTCTAACAAACACTAATGTATGGTCTCTAAATAATAAAAAATCAATTGAGGAGAAATAATTAACGAGACACACCCTTATCCTGAATTTGAGACCAAAGTACTATAGTCCGCTTAGTTAAATCTGTTCTAGGTTTGTCTTTCCTTTTTTGTTTTTTGTTTTTCGTATGTTAATTTTTTATGTTATTGAAAAACTAGTCTCGGGTACAGCTATGTGGTATGTAGAATGTGAGAATGACCAACATTGTAAACAAAACTTTTTGTATTTTTAAAGTTTTTTCATTACTTTTGCAAGCGCTTACGAGCGTATCAATAAATAGCAAAGCGAAAAACAAAATCGTGTTAGAAAATGTAGTTCGTGTTTCAGATTTTATCTGTCATTTAAAAGGGTTCTCTGAAGATGTCCTAGAAAGCCCTGATCACGTGATACATAAACATCACCAACTATTCAGTTTTGTCGTATTTTTAATTCTCTATTTAACCACGTATGAATCAAGTCTGTATCACACTTATCCTTACTGAGTTGTATCAAATTTAAAAAAAGTTAAATTTTGAAGTTTTAAAAATTTAATTAAAAAAATTAATTTTGAGTAAGGGATCCGATTTTTTTTCAACATGTTCGAAATTCTATGCTGAATCCGAACATGTGCTTTAAAAGTTTTTTGAGTCGCATCGATTTTCTCAAAACTCATTTTAATCAGCTCTGGTAGGTCAAAAGCCTCGGTTTTCTGGAAACCCTATCTCTAAGGGTTTTGGAGAAAAGTTTCTGGAGAGTAAAAGAAAGAAGACCTTGGGAAATAGATATGATGATCTACTGAAATTTCAGCAGATACTCTGAACAAGTTAGAATCCAAAAGTTTTACTCTGTCTTAATCTTATGGCGTTAAATTCAGTTCGACCTGCAGAGTTTCCTATGGCAAGCGAAGAAATATCGATCTTGTACACTGTTCTTTAATATTATTACTACCTTTACTCGCTTTACTCCTTTTACTCCATTTACCCCCTTTACTCTTCTGTTTCACGCATATCAGAACTATTACCCTCACTCTCACTTTATAACTAAAAGTAGCAAAAGGAGCAAACGGAGTAAAGGGACTAAAGGCAGTAAAACACTAAAGGACATACTCAATCATCTGTCAGTATCACTTTCCCATAACTGAAACGATCTCGGGCCACTTTTGTACCTTCTCCCATCTCTGGGCTTCGCGTATTCTCAAGTTTTACTCCTAAAGAGCAAAAAAGTTTAAAGTCTGTTATAATAGATATCATTATTGGTAGAGTTTTAGGAACGATAGGAATATCGACCCAAACTTTGTTAATCAATGAATCGAAAGATTGAATGGAGTGAACGGAAGATTTGCATTTCTAACGAGAAGCTTTGTAAAGGTGTTTTACAGCAGATCGAACCGTTTTATCGGCATAAAATAAGTGAGATATACTTGTGAAAAAGTCTTTGAACAGTTTCTAGCTGAGTGAGTTCTACAGTTTTTTTGAAAATTATTAGTCAAAACGAAAGTGGCCACAATAGAAAAAAAGTTGCTAAGTGTACAAGGAGTTTTTTCTCAGTTTTCAAAATTTCATAACGATAAGCAAGGATACATCTCAGTAATATTTAAGAGAGCTTTTTAGGTTGAAATTACGATTTGATGGCTAGGAGAATTAGCATCTTCATTCTCATTAGGCTTACTGTTTGGGTATCAATTTTTTTGACCACCAAAAAATACTTTTGATCACCAAATTCAGCATGCGTCTGACATTTTTATTTTTCAACAAAGTATAATG